>ML820115.1:0-13572 GCA_009831015.1 Picea engelmannii | reverse complement strand
ATCTCCCCCTGTCTCTTCCTCTGAAAAACCCTCCTCGTACGGATCTGAGGACTCAACCATCAGATTCAACCTCAGAAACTGCAACATGTTGATTCCATGTTCTTGTGGGACCGGGCTAGGCACAGTATCGGGTATACAAAAATCAAAAAAAGGTCGTGGTCGATCTTCCCACCTATCCAAAGCACAAAACTGTGCCTTACTTGACATCACTTCTGAAGACAAAGATCCATTTATGGGGCCCTTAGAGCATCGCAAACCCCAGTAGGGGTTTCCCCATGAAATTCCTCTCCTACAATTGTCGAGGTTTGGAAAGTCCCCAAAAAAACTTGCATTAAAAAGGTTGAACACACTACATCAGCCTGCCTTAATTCTACTACAAGAAATGATGCCTCTGGAAGCTACAATAACCTCAGCCCTTGAATCCCTCTTACCTTTTTGGCAGTTCCTTAGGATTGATGAAACATGACGCTCGGGTGGCCTTACAGTTGGTTGGTGCAAAAAATGTTTCAAGCTACAAAACTCTTGGGCATTGGAGTCCTGCCTAGGAGTCGATATCTTCCTGGAAGGATTGGGGTTAGAAATCAGGCTTCATAATGTGTATGGTCCCTACTCTAATAGGATCACTTTTTGGGATACACTCTTCAAAAATAACCTCATGAAAGAGAAACCTTTGATTCTCGGTGGAGACCTAAACCTCTCCCTTGTAAATGCTAAAGTCTGGTGATGCAGGAGCATCCCAAGTGAGCCAGCACGGGGATAAAGGACAGTTGGAAAAGCGCCCAGCACAAATTTTGAAAATGCCTTAAAATATTAATGAAGCCATCAAGTGGAGGCACACTTGTAAAATGTAAATGGACCTTGAGCAATCCGCTCTCGTCCTTAGTAGGTAGAAGGCATTTATGATAGTTAATGCAAGTACATAGAATTTAATTCTAGATTAGACAGTTTTAGAGTGAAAGAGGGAAACGAGATATAGACACCCTCATTGTGCATTGTAAAAGAGAGGATGCCAGTTGAGAGCATAGTAGTGAAGAACATTACCAAGAGAGAAGAGCATACAGAGCTGGAACAGGGAAACTGTGTTTGAAGAACACCCATGTACAAAGATTTGAGTTAATGGAAGAAGTCTTAATTCAGATTCATGGCGTTGTGTTTGTTTCTTGTATGGGTATGCTAAATGGTATGTTCATGGTTTTACTCTTTCTATCATGCAATTTCTTTTATGCTATGTATGAATGATTTCTTGTTGAATGTTTGAAATCTGAGAGAGAGAGAGTAAGGGAAATGAGTTTCAATTGTTTCTCTATCTGAGCAAGGGTTCCTGCAAGGAGTGCAGTCGAATTGTCCACAAGGAGTGCGTTGACAAAGGGTTCATAGGTTTGTCTCTGAAAGCTCAGATAAGATAGCTTTTGTGCTCATTCCCACAGAAGTGCAGCTAGGCACAGGAGCCGTGCAAGGTGTGCGTAGGCCGAGTAGAGGTTCAGGCCTTGTAACCTAAATGAAGCATTGAGAGATTGTTGTTGCAGGGAGTGCGCAGAGTCGAGGGATTTTAAATTCCTTGGAGTAATTAAGGAATTTGTCGCAAGGAGTGTGTGCAGGAGTCTTCTTCTAGACTCAGAGTTGGAGAAAGCTCAAAAGGGACAGAGTATCCACAGTCGTCGAAGGAAGCACAGGAAGTTTGTGCATTGGAGCAGTGAGAAGGCGTTGCAAGTTTGCGTCGCAGGTAGTTGAGTACCGTGGGAAAAACCACTTGGTAAGAAGTTGCAGAAGTCCTTGTGAAGGAAGGAGACGGACGGTCGGAATTCTCTGTGGAGAATTTTTGAAGTCACATGAGCCGTCAGATCTCACAGAGGAACAGGGGAGTTACAGTGAATGCTTTCGAGGGGTTCAAGCTCAAGAGAAGTAGAGCCATAGATTCAAGCCACAGGAGCCATTGGATTTACCCGTGGATTTCTATTTCGGGGTTTTGTAGGTTGAAGTCCCATAATCTTTGCAACAGGACTCATGAAATCACAAAACGCAAAGTTTTGAAGGGACGAAAGGATCGTGTGGGCCATAGGAATCGGCAGGGCGGACAGGTGGCGCACTATCGACACAGTAGTCAAAATTCCGTTGACCATTTCGGGGTTTCGTGGGGTGAAGTCCTGAAACCTTTGCATCAGGATTCGCGAAATCGCAAAGTCCGAAGTCCCGACGTAATGAAGGGTTGTTGAAAAGTCAAATCTTGCGAGCACATCGGAGTTCGGTAATTCGGGTTTCGGAAGTCGAGGGGACGAGTTGCTTGACACCACAACTCCCGAAATTGTGATAAGGAGAAATCTGATCTCCCGAAGTATAAGGGGGAATCTCTCAAAGTTAATTGTGGGTGTAAATTTCCCGAGAGGGAAATAGAGGCGCCATTTTCGAGAGCTCTTCGGGCCAGTGGAAGAAGAGCGATCCTGAGGACATGGACCTTCCGACCTGCGGGTTGAGGAGGGTTGCGTCAAGTTTGGTATCAGAGCCCAGAAAGTTTTCTTTGCTTTCTGTAGCAGGGAAAATGAGAATTCACCATGCCGTCGAGGAGAAGGGACAGGCAAACACCCGATCCACCAGAGGAGAGGGAAATACCAAGAAGAAGGGGTAGGCATATGCCTGATCCAGCCATGGAGAGAGAAATGCGTGACCTACGCGCCAGACTTGAAAACATGGAGACAGCACAGAGGCATACAGTCGGTGTTGGGGATCTTAGCGATTCCGAAAGTGAAAATGAGGCTGGACATGAAGAAGAAGAAGTTGCAGCCGAAGATGCAGCAAACGAACGCTTGATTAGGGCTATTGCAAAAATGGGTGCAAGAGCGAAAATGGACATTCCAGTTTATGAGGGAAATCTAGATGTAGAGGAGCTTCTAGACTGGATTAGAGCTCTAGACACATACTTTGACTATGAAGATGTCGAAGAGGAAAAAAAAGTCAAACATGTTGTCACGAGATTAAAGGGACATGCAGCATTGTGGTGGGATGAACTACAAGCTGACAGACGCTGCAAAGGCAAGCAGAAGATCAAGAGCTGGAATAGGATGATCGCAAAGATGAAGGAAAAATTTATCCCTGGAGATTATCAAATTACTCTGTTTCGAAGAATGCAAAACTTGAGACAGAAGCTGATGACAGTGAAAGAATACACTGAATAATTCTACAGGCTGAACATCAGGGCAGGTCATCGGGAAAGTGATGATGAAAAGGTTGCCAGATACATGAATGGTCTCAGATACGACATTCAGGATGAGATGAGCATGATAACCATCCGAACGGTGGAAGATTCTTATCAAATGGCTCTAAAGGCAGAAGAAAAGTTGAGGCAAAAGCAGGGTCAAAGAGGCCGAGGCAGAAGCCAACCCAAAGGCAAATTAGTTGCCCAAGATAAAAATCAGAAACCCAAGGAGGACTGGAAGAAACCTCAGACTCGAACTGAGAGAGGTGGAAGCTCACAGCGAGGGCAGCATACCGAACAGAGAGGAGATTATGATGATAATAATATTTTTCCTCGTACCATAGGTAGAGGAAGAGGAAGAGGTGGACGTCGCAGGAGAATGAAGAAGTTAAAAGACAAGTCCAGGATTTGTTGGAAAAAGGATTGGTCAAAGAAAGCTTGAGTCCATGTGTTGTTCCGGCAGTACTCAGTCTAAAGAAAGACGGAGGCTGGAGGATGTGTACTGACTCGAGGGTGATCAACAAGATAACCATCAGGTACAGATTTCCATTGCCAAGGATGGACGATCTGGTGGATTGCTTGAGTAGAGCAAAAAAAATTTCGAAGATTGATTTGAAAAGTGGTTATCACCAGATTCGCATGAGAGAAGGTGATGAATGGAAGACAGCCTTCAAGACTAACGAAGGTTTGTATGAATGGCTTGTTATCCTGTTTGGGTTAACAAACGCGTCGAGTACTTTCATGAGGTTGGTGAACGAAGTCCTAAGGGAGTTCATCGGAAAATTTGTCATTGTGTATCTGGATGACATACTGATTTTCAGTAAAACAGTGGCAGAACATTTGAAACATTTGGCTACAGTGATGGAGAGGTTACAACAAGAGAAGTTGTTGATAAACATAAAGAAATCCTCATTCATGAAGACAGAACTCATCTATTTGGGTTTTGTTATTTCTGCAGATAAATTGAGGATGGATCCAGATAAAGTGGAAGTGATCAAGAATTGGCCATCACCGAAAAGTATATTTGAGGTGAGAAGTTTTCATAGATTGGCTAGTTTCTACCGAAAGTTCATTAGAAATTTCAATGGAATTAGTACATCAATGATGGACATAGTGAAGAAGAGACATAAGTCTTTTCACTGGACAGAAGAGGCTGAGAAAGGCTTCAATTGTTTGAAGAAGAAAATTACGGAACAACCAATTTTGGTGTTGTCGGATTTCAAAAAGACATTTCAAGTGAAATGTGATGCAAGTGGATTTGCAATAGGGGCAGTCTTGAGTCAAGAAGACAGGCCGATAGAATACTTCAGTGAGAAGTTGAATGAAGCGAAAGTGAAATACTCCACTTATGATAAGGAGTTCTATGTTATTATACAGGCATTAAAGAAATGGAGACATTACTTAATTCCTAAAGAGTTTGGCTTATACAGTGATAACCATGCATTGCAATTTGTGACTCAATAGGAGAAGTTGAATCAAAGACATGTAAAATGGGTTGAATACATGCAGAACTTTACTTTTGTGACTAAACATATTTCTGGTACTGCTAACAAAGTTGTTGATGCTTTGAGCAGAAAGTGTTTGCTATTGCAGGAGTTCAAAGTCAAAACATTGGGTTTTGATGATCTCAGGGACATGTACAGTGATGATCCATATTTTAAGGAGGCGTATGAAGCAGCTGAGAATCCAATTCTCAGAGACAGAAGCCAATGGGTAGAATACATGATCCAGGAAGGATTATTGTTTAAGGGTAATCAACTTTGTATTCCAAAATGCTCCATGAGGGAGAATTTGTTGAAGGAGAAACACAGTGGAGGATTGGTCGGGCACTTTGGTCACGACAAGATGTTCACAAAGTTGAATGAGTCATATTTTTGGCCAGGAATGCGAGCAGACGTCAAGAGATTCGTGGAAAGATGCAGAATTTGCCAGCATTCGAAGGGCAGGAGGCAGAATGCAGGATTTTATCAACCATTGCCCATACCTGAGAAGTCGTGGGATGAAGTTAGCATGGACTTCATATTAGGGTTGCCAAGAACACAAAGAGGGTTTGACTCAATATTTGTGGTGGTGGATAGATTTTCCAAGATGGCACACTTCATTCCATCTCAGAAAACTAGTGACGCAACTCACATTGCTAATCTGTTTTTCAAAGAAGTCATTTGACTTCACGGCTTACCAAGGAGCATAGTTTCGGATCGAGACATTAAGTTCGTAGGACACTTTTGGAGGACATTATGGAAGAAGCTGGGAACTAATTGTTCAGTTCAGCTTATCATCCTCAGACGGATGGACAGACATAAGTGGTAAACATAAGTCTGGGAGACTTGCTGAGGAGCCTGGTGACAGAACACCACAGCCAGTGGGACAACATATTACCGCAGGTGGAATTTTCTTATAATGACTTAGTTAACAGAAGCATGGGGCAGAGTCCATTTCAGATTGTCTATGGCATGCAGCCGAGAGGAATTTCTGAGCTGAGAGATTCAGAACAGACTGCAATTAGGAGCGCTAGTGCAGAAAATTTCGCAGAAGTGATGAAGGAACTTCACAGCCAGGTGAAGGAGCGATTGCATAATTCGAGCCAGGAATATAAACGTAGAGCAGATCAACACATGAGACAACTTCAATTTGAGGTTGGTAATTTGATTCTGGCACATTTGAGAAAGGAAATGTTCCCGAGAGGAACATATAATAAATTGAAGATGAAGAAAATTGGACCATGTAAGGTCTTGAAGAAATTTGGGGCAAATGCTTATGAGATTGAATTACCCGATGGGATCGGAATTTATCCGATATTCAACATCTCATATTTGTACCCATATAAAGTTGAGGAAGCAGGGACAGGAAATGAAAAGCCAGAGGTCCAGTGGACAAAACAAATGCCAGTTGCAGAAAAGCCGCAAATGGAGCGCATACTAGACAAAAGAGTGAGCAAGAAGACCAGGCGAAAGCAATACTTTGAATATTTGTTCAAGTGGAAGGGCCATCCGGTTGAAGATGCCAGCTGGGATAACAAAGCAAAGATCCAGAGGCATGGACACACCGTATGCGAGCTCATGGACAGGAGCCCATGAAAATTTTCAAGCAAGGGAATATGATGCAGGAGCATCTCAAGCAAGCCAGCGTGGGGATAAAGGACAGCTGGAAAAGCGCCCAACACAAATTTTGAAAATGCCTTAAAATATTAATGAAGCCATCAAGTGGAGGCACACTTGTAAAATGTAAATGGACCTTGAGCGATCCTCTCTCGTCCTTAGTAGGTAGAAGGCATTTATGATAGTTAATGCAAGTAGATAGAATTTAATTCTAGATTAGACAGTTTTAGAGTGAAAGAGGGAAATGGGATATAGACACCTTCATTGTGTATTGTAAAAGAGAGGATGCCAGTTGAGAGCATAGTAGTGAAGAACATTACCAAGAGAGAAGAGCATACAGAGCTGGAACAGAGAAACTATGTTTGAAGAACACCCATGTACAGAGATTTGAGTTAATAGAAGAAGTCTTAATTCAGATTCATGGCATTGTGTTTGTTTCTTGTATGGGTATGCTAAATGGTATGTTCATGGTTTTACTCTTTCTGTCATGCAATTGCTTTTATTCTATGTATGAATTATTTCTTGTTGAATGTTTGAAATCTGAGAGAGAGAGAGTAAGGGAAATGAGTTTCAATTGTTTCTCTATCTGAGCAAGGGTTCCTGCAAGGAGTGCAGTTGAATTGTCCGCAAGGAGTGCGTTGACAAAGGATTCCCTTGAAGACTAGATTCGAAAACCTAAAAAAAAAACTCACAAATGACTCCATTATTTGGAAATCCATCCAAAATTCTTTTCGGGTAATTTCTGATGGACTATCATGGAAAGTGGGCAATGGATACTACTTACAAATAATATTGGACCCCTGGCCGAGCAGTGGGGTCAATCATTCACTGAGGCATGAGTTGATTGACAATCTACATCAACAAGGTATTTACTACCTCACATAGGTTTCAGACCCCTACACCACAAACATCTGGCAACAAGGTTGGAAAAATGGTGAAGCCCTCGGGTTACATGATCCACTCTCAGAACCTTGGAACAGATAGATCTTGTCCCTCCAATCCAACCACATAAGCATCATAGAAGAAGAAGATAAACTCATATGGCAAAAATCTCCTCTTGGGAATTACACCCCAAAGCTAGGATATATCACATTAAATTTTGGCATACAACAAGGAGAAACAATTTGGTGGTGGAGAGGACTCTGGAAAATAAAGTGTCCCCAAAAAGCAAAAAATTTCATGTGGTGTGTACTCAATAATAAATCCCCCTCTTGGGACAATATGAGAAAAAGAAGCGTTGAAGGACATGGATGGTGTGCCCTCTGCAAAAAAGGAATTGAAAATAGCACACACCTCTTCATCCACTGTCACTTCTCCAAACAGGTCTGGCAGGACTCCTCTTTAGTATTAAAATAGAGACTCACATGGGAGGGATCTTCTATTGAAACAGCTTGGTAACACTGGATCCATCAAAAAACCCACAGGAATGTACTAGCCCTTCCGTTTATCATCTGTTGAGGGATCTGTTTAGCACGCAACAAGGCAATCTTTCAAGACAAACCCTCCCTCCCCGAACATACAGCTACCAAAGGACTTGCAATTCTCTCACACTTCCCACAGGAAAAAGCTTCCCCTCCCACCCTCTCTGCCCCCTCTCCTCCTATTGACTCTACAAAGCCCTGGGATTTTTTTGACAGAGCCTCACAAAATCAACTCTGAGGAGGAGGTGCAGCTCTTTACCTCTCCAACAGACACTTATTCAAACTAAAAATGAGACTGGGTACAGGAACAAACAACCATGCTGAACTCTTGGCCCTAAAACTACTTCTACAATTTGTTGGGGAAAAAAGGGTCCAAAATCTCTAAATTTTTGGAGATTCCAAAATTGTAATCAACTGGGCTAGAAAACAACAATCCTGCCAAAAAATCGTTTTGCAGCCAATCTTAGAGGAAATCTTCAGACTGCTACACACCCTTAATGATTACTCTTTCAAACATGTTTACAGTGAACGAAACCAACTAGTTGATTCTCTCTCAAAAGCTGGACTACATCTTCCACATGGAACCTGGCACATTTTGGAAACAAAGGAAGAAGACACATCAGAGTTCTTCCATCACCCCTTTATAGAGGCCTTGGGATAAAATTCCATCCAATACCTTTTCTGTTATTTTGAATTTTTTTTTGGAAAAAACAGTACTATCATAAGAAGATTGAATCTGGCATAGTACATTGCCACTCACAGACAACTACATGGTTTCTGCAAATCTGATCGGAAGTAATATATATGTAACACTCAATGTATTGTAATTTCTCATTTTGAGGACAGAAGGACAACACACCTGATGAAAATCAGATGGAAAGTGCTCAGCACATACAGAATGTAATTTTGTCTCTACGGATGAATAAAATTACGCTTTTTCTCCATGGAAAATATATATATAGGTGTTGTGCACCGAAGATGGTGCATAATTGTAGGGGAGGGGGAATGTAATGTCCCTGCTATAATCTCCAGTTTAATTAATGCATAATGTAGATATGAAATGCGACCATGATTAAGAGATGTATATGCAAAATGTATTTCTGAATTTTAATAAATAAAATGTGATGCCAACTACTCGGAGATATGGATAGAGATGGGGGATGATTAATCAACAAGAGAGGGGTATATATATATTTCATTATGGTGTTGTGCAATTTTAGGGGAGGGTAAATGTAATGTCCCCACTATAATCCCCAATTTAATTAATATATAATGTAGATATGAAATGCGGCCCTGACCAAACGATGTATATGAAAAATGTATTTCCAAATTTTAATAAATAAAATGTGATGATAATTTCTTGGGGATATGGATAGATATGGGGGTTTATTAATCTACAAGAGAGGGGAATGTTTAGGAGAATGTCTTAGAGAGGGGTCCAAGGGTGAATTGCCCATGTTTATTAATTTAACCCACTTCCTAAAATTTCTATCCGTATATGAACCTTCTAATTTTCTGATTGAGTGTTCCCAAAGCCAATCATCAAATACATGTAAGAGGGTGGGTGTGAGGAGTCACAACCCATAGTTATTGTGAGCATTGGGGCTAAGTAAACTCATCTTGGGGAAGTGTGTAAGTTAAGAAAACATGAAAAGAGAGGAAATGTGTATGGGGAGAGATGGCATTTTTTGAACAGTCGTGTTTTGCATGAACAACAAACAGAGAACAACATAAAACAACATTGTAGCTAGAGAAACCATGGAGGGTGAATTTTGGATTGTATTTCAAGCAGAAGACAGAAGAGTTGGGTTTTCAAGCCCAAAGAGTGAACTCCCATGTGAGTTTCACTGTAACAACAAGTGATTGTTTTTATTTCCTGGTAGTTTTCCTAACAGTGAGCTCCCTTGAGTTTCCTAGTAGTGAGATTCTTAGTTACATGTGCAAGAGAGGCCCTAATAAATGAATGGGATGCATGATGGACTGAGAGCAGTGAAGGGGTGCATTCCTTAGGTTAGGCAGGTCGAGAGGAAGAGAGCTGGTGAAAAATCGGGATAATTGTAGGAGAATACCAGTGGGTTGTGGAATCTTCTGAGCTATGAGTGGACATTGAGGCACCACCCTCTTTTGTGGATTGCTAGCCCCAGCTCGAGGGTGACTTGTTGTTGAGATTTGGAAAAATAAGTCTATGGTTGGGTGGAACGTCCTTCCCAAGTAGATAGTTACACAATTGATTTAAAAGATAAGTGTTTAATCCATTTAATGCGTTATATTTATGAGCTTAATGGTTGTGCATTCACTTTGTGTTTAATAAGAATTTATATGCTATTGTGTTGAGTTATTTTGATTGCATTCATGTCAATTTTAGCATGTTGTAGATGCATTTGATTAATGATATAACACAATAGTTAAATGTGTGTGTAATTCGTAGTTGGGAAGCTATAGAAATTTAGTTAGTTGAGTTTTTTAAAAATTTATTAGTATTTCCACACATAATAGTCCTCAACTGGGATGGGGAACGTTACATAGTTGCTACACCTTTATTTTCTATTTTCTCTTTAACATATGTGCAACTTGTTGTATATCAACATCCTATTGATGCCCAATGGAATGTGTATATCCTATAATGGGAATGAGTATATACTATGATAATCAAGATACATGCAATGATTATTTATTCAAATTGAGTGCAATTGGAACACACTCTCTCTCTCTCTCTCTCTCTCTCTCTCTCTCTCTCTCTCTCATTTTACATAATTTAAAACCTGTAAATACACAGGAAATATAAGATTGATGACTAGAAAAATAGACATAACAACATTGTCTTAAAATAAATACACTATAATAATAACCTAAGAAAAAATGCAATATAAGGTTGAAACTATTTTGTGTAAGTTGTTATGTACATATTTATTGTCTATCACCTCTTTAACATATGTGCAACTGAGCTATATATCAACATCACACTCTTGCCAAGTGAAAAGTGCATATTCCATGATAATCAACATACATGCAAAGATTATTATCCTTGTTGGGTGTGCATGACCCAACATATAAAAAATATATTTTATAATTGGGAGAAAACTTACTAGTTCGCTTTACATAATTTAATACATTTTAATACGTAAGAGTACACATGAAATTTGAAGGTAAAGGATTCTTGAGAGCTTTTCAATATATTCATCACTTAACACCTAAGAATATACATGAAATTTGAAGGCAAAGAATTCTTACTAGTTGAGAGTTTTTCAAGCCTATCACTTAACAACAAAAATACAATGCTTCATCCAAGTAAACACAAACAAGGAAGTTGAAAATACCAATACACAAAACTAAAATGCAGCCTGTTAGGGTCCTAACTCGCACATAGGTAGAACAATATATTCGGATGTAATAAAGGTCAATATTAATAAGGCCTTATAATAAAATAGAATAAGTCGAATGTAAGAAGACCTGATAGAAGCTTTCGCTTCTAGAAGGATCTTCCTCTAGATGCTTCTTTTGATAGACATATTTAGTATAAATAGGAGTCGACGGTATGAGAACCCTAGCTTGGAGATTATTGTAATATATCTATGCTCGAATGGAGGTTTCCCCCTCGAAGAGGCCCGTGAACATTGCTTTCAGAATCAAAGCGCTATTTATGTTGTTATTCTTATATAATTTCAGTGTTATTGTGGTGATTATTTTGGTTATATTGTTGTTATTCTGCCATTTCTAGCATTTTATTTATGTTCTGCATACTTTTTATATCGAGTATATTACAAGTGGTATTAGAGCACTTTCCTTGGTAGAAATTGTGGGTCAATTTTTTTTTAGAGTAGAGACGTATTTTAACGTCTTTAAGCCACAGAGATCTATCGTTACGCGCATAAACCCACGGTTGAGGGATTCATACACACAGAAAATAAAAGTGGTTCTTAAGAACACATATGTTGGCCACCCTTGTAACCCCTATTGGTACCCCTTTGAGTGGTAGCGCATCAAACAACACCTGTGTACAGATCGACCTAGATTTCATGAAGCCCTCTTTAGATAAATCGATCGGTCGCCTGACTGCTATAGTTCCACCGAGAACAGCACTCGGGAAGATACTCTCTAGTACCTGGGTAGTTGGGTAGTACGGATAAGGGTACGGTCTATCCTCCTTAGTTAGTGCCCTGAGATATTGGGATGAGTACTACCGTTGGACCCCGCACGTATATCAGAGAGTTATAGCACAGGGCAAACCCTTGTCTGTAGAACCCTTGAATACCTAACCCTTGGGGACAAAACATAAACAAATTAAAACAAACAAGATCTATTGTCATGCAACTGTGTTCGGGTTGCCAAGTAAATACACATTTCTTTATGGTTAAGCATTTGGGGCATTTTCTCTCTGCAGTATTATTCAGACCGGAGTATAACTCCGCAGGTGTAAAAAAAAAAAAAGTCTGGAACTTTTTTCACCATTATTTGAGACCTATTCCATTGGATTCATCTCTTCGCCCTTATCACAATACATATCATTTTTCGGCAAAATTTTTTACCTCGCCCGCCCCTTTTCAATTCCCCCATCCTCATGGCCCATACCCGTAGCCAAGACTTGGAAGCTCGCTTCAACGCCTTTCAATCTAGTCTCATCAAGATCCAACAAGAAGTGAAACAACTCAGTGCCAATGTTGTCACCATCAATACAACCATGCAGTCCTCAATGGAGGAAATCAAACAAGACCTCACCACCCAGCTTGAATCTGTCTTTTCGACACTCTGCACCAAACTGCATATCCCTACAAATAACCCTTCCTCTTCCTCACCTCCACATACTGAAGGTGAACATTCCTCTCATTCCCATAACTTTTAGAACCATCACTTTCAACGTGACCTATGCCTTCCGCGGGTGGATGTGCCCAAATTTGATGGCTCGAACCCCACTGGTTGGGTAACCCAAATGGAACATTATTTCTCTTTATACGACATTATAGATGACTTGGCCAAACTCCAATATGGTGTTCTCCATCTAGATCAAGAATGTTGGTAATGGTGGCAATGGAGAAAAACTTCTCGTCAAGGGTATATTGCTTGGACACACTTTGTGGCAGAGATTTATGAACGCTTTGACACTGACACCAACCATTTGGGTCGTTTGACAAAGTTGAAACATTCAGGAATAGTGGAAGACTTTATAGCTACCTTTGAGTGCCTGGCTTTTCGGACAGAGGGCATGTCTGATGCCTTTTTCCGAGAATGTTTTATCAGTGGCCTCAAGGATGAGATTCAGGCCCATGTTCTCATGGCTCGGCCTCAGAGTTGGGTGGAGGCTACTAAAATAGATAAAGAAGCACAACAGTTTGCATCTTCTCAAAACCGGAAACCCTCCTTTATCCCTCGACCTAAACCAGTAAATCCCACTACTCCCTCCGCTCCACTAAAGATCCAAAAATTGACCAAGGTTGAAATGGTTGAACGCCAACTCAAAGGCCTTTGTTATAATTGTGATGACAAATATTTCCCGGGTCACAAGTGTAAGGAACAAAAGATTTTTATGGCCATCTCCGAGGATATTTCGGAAGAGGATGTTGAAACTCCCCTTGTGTCTGAGTCACCTAAAACCCCCGACATAACCCCTCCCTTAGACCCTCCCGAAGTAGAACCGGTCATTTCCCTCAATGCTCTCACTGGCTTCTTCGCTCCCAAACCCTCAAGCTAATCGGTTACATCAAGCATCGGAAGGTCATCATTCTGGTTGATAGTGGAAGCACCCATAATTTTATCCATCGCTGCATTTCCCAAGAAACTCATTGCTACATCCATGCCGTCAATAATTTCTGAATCATGATTTCCAATGGTGGATCCATGAAATGTGGAGGGCGTTGTGAAAATGTGC
>ML820114.1:384252-395365 GCA_009831015.1 Picea engelmannii | reverse complement strand
GAAGACTGGTTTGATTTTGGCACTTAGTTCTGATCACTTTCTTTAAGCATAAGACATGAAAAATGAGATGGAGCTTAGAGTGACTAGGAAGAGATAACTTGTAGGCCATAGGCCCCACTCACTTGAGAATTGTATAGGGACCATAAAACATGGGGGTGATTTTATGACAATGTTCATCTTTGAGTGAAGTTTTCTTAAAAGGTTGCAGATGAATAAACACCTAGTCCCCTTCGACAAATTGATGTTTTGAAAACCATGATCTATTTGTTGCTTCATGTGATTATGTGCCATGGCCAAATTTTCTTTGAGGGTAGGGAAAACGACCACATGGAATATAAGAGTTTTTTCAACCTCTTGAACCTTGGAAACACCTAGCATGTATGAGAGAACTGACGATGGATTTTTCCCATAGATCGCTTCAAAGGGATTCATGCAAGTGATAGTGTGGTAATATGTGTTGTACCACCATTCAATTAGGGGTAACCACTAATTCCACTGAGTTTTTCAATTGGATGCAAAATACTGCAAATATGTTTCCAAACACTTGTTGACAACTTCAGTTTGTCCATCAATCTAGGGATGATAGGTAGTGTTGAGATGTAATTGGGTTCCTTGGAGCCTGAATAATTCTTGCCAAAAAAATTTGGTGAAATTTGGATCATCGTCATAGACAATAGAATGAGGCATGCCATGGAGTTTGAATATATTATCCATAAAAATTCGAGCCACTGTGGATGTAGTGAATGAGTGTTGAAGAACACATAAATCAACATATTTGGAAAGACGATCTACTACAACCATGATGAATGAATTATTGTCTGATTTAGGTATGACAACAATGAATTCTGTAGAAATATGTGTCCAAATAGTAGGTGGAATTGAGAGCGGTTGGAATGTGCTTGGATCTTTGAATGTTTCTCCCTTTATTGCGTTGACAGGTATCACATTCAGCCACAAAGGAGTGGATGTCTTGTTTCATACCTTCCCAGAAAAAAAGAACATTTGACCCTTTCATAGGTTTTGGTAAATCCTGAATGCCCAACTGTGGGTGAAGCATGAAGATCAGAGAGGATAATGGATTTAAGGTTTGATAATTTGCTTAAATACATGTGACCTTTATAACAAATCTCTTTATTATTCCAAGAGTATCCTTGAGAAGCTTGAGAATCTTGTTGCAATTGTTGGGTCAAGCTAGAAAGTTTGGGGTCTTGCAACCATTCCTGGTGAATGACTTGAAGCCAATATGCAACAATGAAAGAGAGGGAAAATATGGACCCTTCTTCTTCATATTTTCTTGAAAGAGAATCAACAACCACATTTTATTTTCCCTTCTTGTAAATGATCTCGTAATCATATACAAACAACTTGGTCACCCATTTTGTTGCTCCAGGGATGAAATTCTTTGTTCTAGAAAATACTTGAGGCCACGATGATCAGTTTTAATTTGGAAGCATTTCACCAATAGATAAGGATGTCAAAGATCCACTACCTGCAAAATATCCATCATTTCTTTTTCATAGGTTGATTGGCCCAAATGTCGCTCAAAAAATTGTTTTCTAGTGAAATCCAAAGGTTGGCCATCTAGCATGAGGACTGCCTCAATTCCTTTCCCTAATGCATCACTTTCCAAGAAAACATTCTTGGTGAAGTTTGGTATTTCTAGTTAGGATTCATTCACATAGCCTCTTTCAAGGCATGGAAGGATTGATCAGTTGTGGGAGTCCAATTGAAAGTATTATTTTTAAGGAGAGCAATGAGAGGAGATGTAATTTTTCCATAATTATGAACAAACTTGTGATAATAACTTGTTAAAACTAGGAAGCCACATAATATTTTAAGAGTTTTAGGGTGAGGCCAATTCTTCAGATCTTCAATTTTCTTAGGATCCACCCATAAACCATCCTTGCCGACAATATGACCCAGGTACTCAATTTTAGAGGCTCCAAAAGCACATTTAAACTATTTGAGAAAAATTTTGTGCTTAGATAGTAGTAGAACGTGATCCACATGGGCTATATGGGTTTACCAAGTTTTACTATAGATGAGAATATCATCAAATAAAAATAAGACAAAATGATTGAGGAAATGACGAAAGACAGGATTCATGAGACTTTGAAAAGTGGAGGAGGCATTACACAGAGCAAAGGGCATGAAAAAGAACTCATAGTGACCATCATGAGTTCTAAATGCATTCTTGGGAATGTCTTCCTCTTTCATATGTATCTGGTTGTAGCCAAAACTGAGATCAAGTTTGGTAAAACACTGAGCACCACTCAATTTGTCCAAAAGGTCATCAATGACAGGAATAGGAAATTTGTCTTTGATTCTGAGTTTGTTGAGGGCATAGAAATCGAGACACATGTTCCAAGTGTCTTCCATCTTGAGTACCATGACTACAAGAGAATAATAGGAGTTGGTACTAGGATGGATAACACTCGCTTCTAGCAACTCTTGAACAATTTTCTCAATTTCATTTTTTAGGGAAAATGGATGAGGATAAGGGCGAACATTGGGAGGAAGACTTCCTGGTATGAGTGGAATGGAATGATCACAGACACTGTGAGAAGGGGGAATTCCATGAGGAGTGTTAAAAACAAATTGTTGTTGGGAGAGTATAGATTGGAGGTTGGGACACACAAAGGGTGTTTCAACTACTTGAATGGAATGGAATGACATTTTGTGAGTACATTTTCATGTAGTGGGAACTTATGATCTTAGGGGATCCTATTGTGATTCCTTGGAACTGATATTGTTGTCCCCCTATTGGAATTGCATGGTTAAGTCCTTAAAATCCATGGTGATGGGGCCTAGAGTGTATAACCATTTAACACAAAGCACAATATAAAAACTACCCATGTCGATAGAAAACATATGAGATTTCAGGTGGTACTAACCAATTTGTAAGCACACATTTTTCACAATGCCCCCCACATTTCATGGAATCGCCATTGGAAATCATGATTGGAAAATTGGTGATTGCATGGATATAAAAATCGGTTTCTTGGGAAATGCGGCGATAAATAAAATTATGGGTGTTGCAACTGTCAAATAGGATGATGACTTTCCTGTGCTTATTGTAGCCAATTAACTTGAGGTCTTAGGGAGTAGAGAAACTAGTGAGGGCGTTCAACGAAATTAGTGGTTCAACTTTTGGTGGATAAGAGGGCAGAGTAATATCATCATTTTGGGGTAGCTATGCCACAGGGGAAACATTGACATCCTCATTAGAAACATCCTAAAAAATGGCCATAAAAAACTTATGTTCCTTACACTTGTGCCCTGAAAAATAATTGTCATCACAATTATAACAAAGATCCTTGAGTTGGCGGTCAACCATTTCCACCTGAGTTAATTTATGGATATTGAGAGGAGTGGAAGGAGGAGCAGAATTGGTGGGTTTAGGGAAAGGAATAAAGGAAGGTTTCTTGTTTTGGGAGGAGACAACATGTTGTGCTTCCTTAGCTCATTTAGTATCTTCCAACCAAGTCCAAGGGCGATCAATTAGGATCCGGGCTCGTATTTCATCCTTCAGGCCATTGATAAAGAATTCCCGGAAGAAAGCATATGACATGCCATCCATTATGAAATCCAAGTTCTTAAAGGAAACAATAAAGTCTTCCACTATGTTAGACTATTTCAACTTGGTCAAACAACAACAAGCTGTGTCCAAGATGCATACCCTTGGCGTGAATTTTTATGCCATTACCACCATTTCCAACATTAAGGTTCTAGAGAGAGGACACTGTAACGAAGTTTGGCCAATTAATTAGTAATTTCATGCAAGGAAAAATAATGTTCCATTTGAGTGATCCAGCCCGTGGGATTTGAGCCATCAAATTTGCTCACCTCAATTATGGGAAGATGCAGTTCACGATGAAGGTGATTGGAATGAAGTGTGTGGAAATGGGAAGAATCTGTGTCTTCATCGTAGGAAGGTTCTTAGAGGAGGTAGGGTTTAGGGATTGACTCATCAATTTGTCGAGTTTCTCTTTAATGGTGGCATATTTGGTCTTTGAGGGTGGCATATTGGTCCTTGAGGGTTTGAACAAAGGAATTGAGGGAGCTAAGGTTGGAAGTTAATTTCATGATGTTATGCTTGTTCTGGGTGTTGTCGATAATCAAGCTAGTGAGTTCTTGGTTGCAGGTGAGAGTCATTTGTGAATAGGAAAAAAATGGGTAGGTGGGTCCACACAAAAAGAGGGGTTATAGGTGACAGATCCCACGACGGGCAGGGAAAAGAGAGGAATAAAATGGGATAGGTGGAAAACAAGGGTGTTTGGAAGGGTGGGTGGGTCCATGTAAAATGTCTTACAAGTGATAGGTACCACAACAATCAGGGTGAAGAGAGGAATCTAATGGGATAGGTCTCGAATAATGGTGTTGATGGGACCACTATACTCATTTAAAAAAAAAAAAAATACTGCAGAGTTATACTCTAGCCTGAAGAATAATGCAGTGACAGAATGTCCAAATTGTTAACAAGAAAAATTGTGTACAAATTTTGCAACCTAGATGCATGAGGAAGGGTTGTGCAGTAAGAAAACATTTCCATTGTTGTTCTGTTTTGTTCCCTTCCCAAGGGTTAGGGTTTTTAGGGTTGCTACACATAATGGTTTTTTCTATGCTATAGCTCTCTGATATACGTTTGGGGTCGAACATTAATACTCAACCCAATATCTCAAGGAACCAACTAACAAGGATCGACCGTACCCTTATCCGTACTACCTGATTACCGAGGTACTAGAGAGTAGTCTTCCTAAGTGTTTTTCTTGGTGCCACTTTAGTAGCCAGGTGGTCGATAGGATGATCTAAAGTTGGTTTCAAAATGTAACATCCCCAACCACCTAGGCTGGGCCATGCTACTCCATAGAACACTCTGAAAAAGTTCTGATACCAATTTGTAACATACTTAGTCACCCTCGAGATGATTCCATTACCACCTTACACATGCTCAACTTCAGGAGCACTAAGTCAACCAACATACCTCTCACCAATGTTACTCTAGAAGTACACTGCACAAAATACACTTTAAACACAATCCACGCAGTATCTCTTGAAGTCACACAGTTAGCCCAAACTTGAGTCGTGCCATGCAACTTATAACAACGAAAGCAACAATCTTTTTTATTACAAACTTAAGCAGTGGAAATAACTGAAATCTGCGTGCACCAAATGAGTGCACTAGCATTCATATCACATAGTTCAACCATGCGTACGACCATCTAGGAATCAAATACCATCTCAGGTTTCACTATGCGTGGAATCAAATTCTCTGTCTGCATGCACAAATTCTAGTCTCTTAGTGTACAAAGGATACCTTCCTGTGCACTCGACCACTCAATCCTCTTCTAGTTGATTCATAACAAAAATTACATGGATAAATTAACAAGAAAGACTAACCACATTGATCATTTCCATGCACAACTATGAATACAGGATATGTGCACTATACTTGCACGAGCATGAAACAATAAACAATATAACAACAAATACTTATATGCAACACATATAAGAATTTAACCTATGTCGAACATAGACAAAAAATCACGTAGTAACCAAGTCAAGTACATAAGGAACACTTATCTTAAATTAAAGTCACCAACTGCAGCCTTGACTCAGACGTTCCTCCCATCCATAAACATTGTTTCTCATAAGCTTTCAACAAGAGGTCACCCCTAAGAAGAGGAACAACTCCACAAAGCAAAAGGGTTCCTAGTGATAAGGTATGGTTTGAAACTCAACAAAATTACTCGGTCCTAGGTGCCCACTGTTGCATCTAGCCCACAATGCCTCATTCCCCACGCACTTGGCACAACCAAGGAACTATGCTCCTTATTTGCTCAATAATCCTTCGACTTCCCCACTTCCCTTATGAGGGTTACCAACAACAGGCCAGACAAGAATTTTTTGAGCCCTGCGACTAATGCTCAACGCACCAAGGAACAACTCTCAACAAAAATCTCGCTTGGAGAGTATGCTTATGGGTCTGAAAACCTTTACACAACAACCAATCTCTCACCAAGAGAGACTGCTCACGGTCTGTCAAAATGTCTCCTCGACAGTAATTCTGATTATAGTCCACAACTCCTTCAAGCCTCTCTTTGTAGATAAGGTAATAATCAAATTTTCCATACAGTCTGACCCCCTTTTGTTCACAAGAGCTTGCAACATGAATAATAATCATAATAATGCTCAAAATACACCAAGGCCAACAACATATATTGCATTCCTTCTACTTGACACTTGTCACCTTCAGAAGTAGCTTTAAGCCACTTGGTGACCCGTTCCCTACCCTTGGGAACTTAGGATTAAAACACATCCACATTACACTTTTATGGAAATATCATTAAAATATTTCCCAAGACTTACGACTCACCCCCTTTTTCCTTTTTCGATGGAGTAGGCCCCCCATCTCTTTTCGTTTGAGTCATCCAGCGCGTAGTGATGCCATATTATATTAATAATCATGATTACATTTACATGGACAGGCAACCTGGCCTATTTGCATCCAGTCTCACCAACCTCATAATCACATAGGCTCTTCAACCTCAATACATAACCAACCATACATATAAATAAACTGTGTGCACTTCCAAGTCATTACAACGCACTTACCCAAGTGCACGCAACATGGTGCAATGTGTGCACTTACCTAGGTGTGCACAACACACAAAATGTGTGCACCCTTTATTTATAACCATTCTCCGCGCACTTACTCTGATGCGTGCAACACCATATCCAGGTGTCAACGTCTCACCAACCTATATATACGTTACATTTACACTTGGTCCCTTTCATAACTCCATATGAATCATCTATAATAACCTATGTGTCTCAAAGTGGCATACCATTCTCTAATGGATTTGGGATCCAACATATCCACTATCGTGGAAATCTTTTCTTGATCTACTAATAATCCTTCCTTGCATACCACATGTCCCAATAATGTGTTGAACGGTGTGCAAATGATGCACTTTTTCAAGTTTAATGAACTATGCAACTATCAACATCTATCCAACATCAATTGTAGTGCTTGCATATGCTCCTTTAATAGGTTTAACATCGTCCAATGTTCACTTTGTGTCGTAGGAGCAAAAAATTTTCCACCTCAATTCACTACATGTTGTTAGGTTCACATAGTCCTCCTTGCACCCTGTAATATTGTATATGTTTTCTATGATCAAACTCTATGTATCCTCATTCATGGGCTCATTATATATTTCACCCTCATTTGGTTCCATTGGCGCAATAATTCACAAAGTGTATGTCTCAAAGGACATATGTCACTACTTCAAGTTCAATAAGACATTATAATCAAATTCCCAATCTATACCAGGTAGATTTGGATGGGGGTCTGAGTCATCAATGATCTCGTCTACTTTAGTCTTCACCCTATCAATTCTCACTTCCACTTGCTCCAACCTTCCAATAGGATAGATTTTGTATTGGTTGGCAAGTCTAAGTTGAATCGAGGACCACACAAATTTTGGTTTATCCATCAACTCCCATGATTTATTTGGTAGCATGCTCATGTCGGATCCGAGGTCCAACATGACATGGTCCATCTCATAGCTTTTATGCTCGGTTTTCATATTAAGTTCTCTCCATGTGTGCTTCCTTATGCTTACATGACACACATCTCATTCAGGTAGTGGGGAAGAAATTATAGTATTTTTCTCCCCTTCTTGCATACATCTTGTCAGCATGTGGGTGAGGTTTTTTGCAGCTACATGGTCACCCAACATCTTAAGGAAACAATGCAAGAAGTCACTTACCTGTTTTTTTTATTCAGTCTTGACACACGTGTCATGTTGTGTTCCCTCTTGCACCATACGTCATAAATCCTAGCGCATGTGTTCTTATTCCAGTGCATTTTGTGATGCACATTGTGCTTCCTCGTGTAAGCAAGTTTCTTCCAATACCATATGCATTGTGCGTTGTAGGTCTTCTCAGAAGTGGACTTCCTCCATCACCCTCTGCATTGTGCACCTCACTTATTCATGTGCGTTGTCTTCCTTTATTTCCTTTAGGGCTTCACACAAGAATTCATTTTTCTATGTGAAGTCAAATTTAGAAGGTTCTTGTGCCATTTTTATGATATTTCCCTCTACATTTTGACCCAAAATTTCTCCTTGTTCCAGGTGAGCTCCCATACAAATGCCTCCTCGGGTTACCACCCATATGTCCACTTCTTCTTTTGGCTTCTCATTTTCACGCAGCTCCACAATCATCATATTGTAATGTCCCTTCTTCTCTTCCCATTTGGCCAAAATATCTCGACAGTCCTCCATGACATGGTATACACTATGGAAATATCCACAGAGTGCACACGGTTTGGTACAAAGTCGTGATAAGTGGCTTACTTCACCAAAATTAAAAGAGGTAGTTGGCATTCCTCCACCAACATCATATAATCTTCTTTTTCCTCTTACATATCCTCCTCTCTATCCTCCTTGGTAGCCTCCTCTATCAAAGCATCTGCAATCTCCACCCTTCTATTCTTCTTGGACCCAGAAAGCATCTGCAATGTGTTCTTGCATTAACTGCAGTGACCGACAATTGTTCACATCATGTCGCATGGATTTTAAGAACTCACATAATGGAGTGTGTGTGGTCTTTTTATACTTTTGCAATGTGGGGAAACAGGTAGTTATATGAACCCATTGTTGACAGATCTCACACCACTCCATTTGTGGTCCTGTTGGAAACAGATTCGACGCACCCGTTGTTGTGTAATTCCCCAACATAGGACACTCATTCCTATGGTGCCCTTCAGCGTGACATGTAGTACACCACACATTCTCACACATCGCCTTAGCCTTTTCCATATCTTGCAGTTGCATAGTGAGGGTCACAAGTTGATATTGTACCTAATATGTAAAGTGTCATGGATATTCCACTGGAATAGTTCGTCACAACATATCTAATAAAATACTGAAAATATTTATTATTAAGGTTATTTTTCCTTTAGATATCCATAATATTTAGTAACTGATTTTCTTCTTATGCATAAAATAGTTAAAATGATGAAAATGTAGAACAATAAAATACAATCAAACCATCCACAAATAAACACAAGATATGACCTAGGAAACCTAACAAGGAAGAAAACCCATCTAAAAGGTGAGGTTGCTTTGCTCTCTTTTCTCTGGTATAGAAATGATGCAAGTATAAATAAATAGGCACTCTTTGTGGAGTTTCGTTTGACTTGTGGCCTGTATGGCTACTACATAATCTCTCCTCCTCTATTATGCTTGCAAAATAACACTCTCATATGATTTTCTTAGCTATGGAACAATACACAATGAAAAATAATGGAACCCCTTCTCCTCCTAGTGGCTCGATATTTAACCAAGCTCAATAGCCGTCTAGGGATAGGGTTTTTACTTCCTCAACCCTTAATTTTGGTAGTATTTTGAACCTTCTAGAATCTTCTTGAAATATTTCACATGGTTAGCCCCATATGCACGAGTAATGGGGGATAATGCAACATCCTCTCATACCATGGTGGTCAACATGATAGATCAACTTGTGGGAGGAATAACATTTACATACAAACTCTGATTGATAAGATTTTTGTACCATTGGAAAGGTCTTGATGTGTAAAATAGCGTTACAGGGTCTGAGTCCTTATGGGAAAGTTTTAATCCAAAAAAATGTCAATTGATGCCTCAAAATGGCCTTGAAAGGTTTCAGACCCTAATTTTTCCAACTGGGACCTGCCACTAAAATGACCTTGAAAGTTGTTTCCTCCAATTTTTTCCACTCTGAAAGCATCAAGATACATGGAAAATAATATAGTGATCTAATTCGGGTTAGTACCTGCATCAACCCTACTGATCTCTCACCACCTCCTAGGGTGTCTTCTAACCACATTGAAATTTCCACGACCTATTCTTGGGTCATCACCTTCTATTGGGTGAGAGGGACTCAAATATGTGGTAATATTCCAACAACAAACCATTGTCGATGTTGGACATATTGGAGTTGAAATGCCAATTTGTCTAATAAAATATTGAACTGTTGGTGATAATCCCACACAATTTCTCCAACTAGTTGCTTAAGCTTTTTGACCTCTATTATACACTGTGATTTTGACTTAGGATTTTGAAATTCCCTAAGTAGATCTCTCTTTATCTCTATCGGGGACCTTTTTTTTTCCACTAGCATGGTAGACTTGTACTCCATGTACCATGTCAGAGCTCTATCTCTCAATGTGGTTCCTAGTTGCACAATATTGGATTCCTTGTTTGTGACTCTCTTCACAGACCATATAGCTTCACATGTGAACCAGTGTTGTTCTGCATCGTCTCGTCCATTCCCATGAAATGTGGGAATTATAAGGGTTGAATCTTGGTTCGTCATAGTTAGTCTAGAACTATGTCTTCCTAGATGACTATTGATTGTTGTTGTTGATACCAATTCTATCGCTTGGGAATTATTTTTGACTTCAACTTCTCCTTCACTCATCTCTCCTAATCTCTCTTCATTTACTTCTCTTATCTCTACACTTTTCAATTCTTTCTTCTTGATGAAAAATGCACAAGGGGGTAGGTTCAAAGAGGGGGTACCTCCATACTCTTTCATCTTCTGTGGTGAGGGGTCCACAATATCTCCCTATCTCTAGCCGCACAATCCTTCTCATAATCACTAAGGCCTTTTCCCCTTCTTGGAGGGCTCTATCATTGTCATATGCTTCGTTAGTGTTATTGCTTTGCACCCTATTTTCCTCTAATGTGACCACATTTATAACTAGCCAAGGGGATATGACTTCATTTTCCTTGATCCTTCTCCCACTACTTCTAGTATCCTCTCTTGGTACCTTTCTTTGAATGTCATGTCTCTTCAATGGACTTTCTTATTCTATGCTTATGCTCTTTTTGGCACCCTACGCCACATATATTTCTTCCACATGCCCTTCTACTGTAGGTTATGTTCTTTTAATATCAAATATGATTACTCATTCACCACCCATTTTTTATTTTCTCTTCTTGTTTTCTTGAATTTCCTCCTTAACTTAATTCTTCTTGCATATCTCTAGGCTCTTTTTCTCCTCTTCTCTTCTGGAACCATTCTCTTCTCATATCGTCTCATATTCTTCTGAATCACTTCT
>ML820114.1:372591-384218 GCA_009831015.1 Picea engelmannii | reverse complement strand
CCCCCCCCCCCCCTCTGAGTGGGGGGTTTACTTAGCCATCCTATCAGGATCCATGCGCATCAACCCCTTTTCTATGAACAACATCTTTATCCACATAGGGATTTCTTCCAATAATGTCCTTCTAGGGCCAACTACAAATTTTCTTTCAACACTACTGAAAGACTCACTACATTCAATAGAAGATTCAACAATATACCCTTCTTTCACACACTCAAACTAGAAATCGATATCTCTAGCCCACTTATTATCCAAATATCTCAATCTATTGACTGCATCTTGGTCCCATACCAATGATTCTTGGGTGCCTCATACAAATTTAATCTCTAGCTATCTCTTTATCCACTCATGTAGTAAACAAGGAAACTCAACAAAGAAAATTTCAAGTAAATATGTATACATACATGTACCTTTGTTTCCATATTTCAAGGTTGTTTTGCAGGTTCTTAGTCTCTCATTGTGAAAACTCGTCTTCCTTCTTAGAGAGACAATCTTCTATCTCCTTCTTGGAAGGTTTCCACCTCATTTCCTTCCTTCAACATGTAGTATAAAACGTTCAGGTCCCAGTAACAGAACCAATTGTTGGCTCGATCAAGGGGTTTTCTGACCCAGGGTTTGTGAGGCTTGGCCAAAAATTATCCCATAGGCATCGACATATTCAATATTCAAAGAGTGAAGAAGGTCTCGCCCAAGGTGCCATGAGAATCACAGAGACCATAGGTTGCGAGGTGGGAAGGAAGGGAACATACATGAAATATTCACTATATAACTATGCAATCATTCATAAATATCCTAAGATTACTACGTAACCTAATACAAAGCCATTAGGCATTCATACCACTAACTCATAAGATGCAAAGACAAATGCGCTTCAAACTTTATTTGTCAATCTCAAAGGCATTCATATACAATTCCATACACATAGGTCGAAGCCTTTTCAGGATGAATTCACGGAAAACCGAAGATGAGCCATGTACTCAAATCTCCTTTCTATCCCATATTTTCACACATAATATCTCTGAACATAGCCATAAATGAAAAAAAAATGACTTGGAGCTCTAACTCATATACAACTTTTCCATCTTGTGTCTACTACTCTCTTAGTGAATAACAAACCCACCCTTACATAACCACATACATTCCACTTAAGTTTAGTGGAACATGGTAATAATAACATACATGTCAACTCACCTTTAACCTCAACCATGACTAGTTGAGTTGTTACAAAAATGGTTACAATGATTATTGAGTATCTTTTGAGGATTTAGCCTACATGCGATCTCTTCAAGTCCTTGCACATAGTACAAAATTGGTTGGCATGCATAGTAGATTTTGTATTGACACAAACACTGAAACTTGTCACTGCGCAGTGCATATTTTTGGGTGCACGCATAGTATTAAAACCCTTAAGGTTCCAATATCCCCCCAACACTATTGGTTGGCTCATCCTCGAGTCAACGATGTCGCTTATGGATTGACGGAGGAGATCGATGGCATCGTCTTGAGGAGTTCCTCAATGAATACTTTGAAATGGCCATTGACCTCATCAAAAAAAGTTGGCAGCTCCATCTTTTTGAAAAAATCCTCTACATCACTTGATGTGATTATCAAGGAGGTAAAATTGATTTTCTCTCCCAATATTACGATTGGGACTTCAACTTCTTTCACATCTAAAAGATTGTAGTAATGCAACTGGGCTTTGTCCACTACGTTGAGCATGATGATGGAAATCTTCTATTGTTCTATGTGGGCCAATGCGATCTCCTGAAGTTGTCTAGTGATTGTTGTCATGGCCTCTTGTATTTCTATGAGTGGTAAGGAGGAAAATGCTTATTACTGTTGCATGATATGTGCCCCAGTTGCACGGATCTGATGGTCAATAGCTTGTAATTCAAGGGAATTATAGACTTGTGGCACACACACAATATTCAAATCCTTAGGGTGCCAAAAAATCCATGAAGGTGATGTTGTATTAATTCAAGAAATAACCTAGTTTCTTAAATGCAAACTTTTTTTTTATACTTTGGAACAGATCTTGGTGAAACACACCAGACACTTCCTCTCATTTCGAGGATGGTACTTCGAGTAAACCAGATTTTGTAGAAAGCTGGAGATTTTTTGATAGCTTGCTCATTTAAGAGTGCAACATGGGGGGAATGCCCCTACGCACAAACCACTCGAGCTAAACCCAATTGAATGTTAAATGCAAACTTAATATAACAACAATGAATATAAATGGAATGAAAATTCTCACATTACATTATCCAAATGGTAGGTACACTATTACAAGGCCTTCATGACTAATTACAATGGTTTTCAACAAAATAACATGTAAAAGAATTTGCATAAATAAATCCTCACATAAGAAAGATGCAATACATTCAATGTTCCATTAAACTTGCAAAATGATGTACAATGGAGCCCAAAGGGAGAGATTCTCATTCATCAAATTATCCACCTTTAAATGGAGAGAGAGCTCTTCTTTATATAGAGTGAGTCTTTTCTCTCATACAAATAAAATATTATTATTTTCCAACTAACTCAAAGACAAGTCCAACAAATTATCCACACCCTCTCAATCCAATCATAACAATCATGCTAGGTTTTCAAATCCTCGCAGCGTTATCATGTCATCAATCATCGATGCAATTCGTTAAGCCAACTCTACCTACTCTATTGAGACTACTTGCTTTGATGTTTGTACTTTCCATCCTAAGCATTCTAAGTGAACAAACTCCAACCAGATAGAAGGGAGGCCCTACAATCTTTTTCCCTTCTCCTATACGAAGAGAAGCGGGCAAATAAATCCACGAAACATGAATGAAGGCACCTACCATACACATATTATCGAACAACAATGAACAGATCTGTGTGATGAGGGGGAGGCTTCCTGATCTATGGATCTTGCGGAGGTGTTTGAGAAGTGTTAAAAAAAATATGGCATGGAATGGATGAGATATTTCAGTTCCCCCCCATGATCATTCAAGTTTTCTAATCAAACTAGACTTTTGGTGATGAAGATCATGGAGACCGAGAGACTCAAATGCATCGATGACACATTATCGAGAATCAAGCATAATTTAAACTTGCAAATAGTCTTTTTGTAAGTTTACTTGTACTTTTTTTAAACTAAGTGAATTACATTGTAAATGAGTGCATTTTCAATAGAAGCCAACACCCTCCATTTGCTAATTTTAAATTGTTGAGTCTGATTGTTAAAGGGTGGAGTTGTGAGAAACCCTTTGAGGTCTAAGTCAATGTTTAAATGGCTTGAATTTATGAATTATTAGAGTTATTGAATACTGTAATACACTCTATTGTCAACAATACGGTCAAAATTGACAAAGCGACTCTCACTAATGTTCTAACCCATTTACAAGATTCACAAGACAAAATCGATTTTCTCCAGCTTGAATCACAACTTAAACAAGTTGAAACACAACAATAGAATCAACATTCTGAACTAGTCCTTGTTCAAAACAATTCTATTTTTGAATTTGATAATGATTCATAACAGAAGCCAGTACATGATCAAATAAGTGATGCCACTTCAGAAGAAAATTCAAATGAAGATGAAATTTTTCATAAACAAGTTATGTTTTCACTTTCCAAGACCATTGTCAAATCTTGGGAAGAAATCATCAACAATAAGCATAGAACAAGTCTTGGATACAAAATGGAAGTGACCTTTCACATTCTAGATTATTCCAAACCAATCCAATTATAGAGTGTTGGATTCATTCAAGAAAATCTATCTTCACCTTCTCTAGTTGAAGATGAGATTCCTAAATGCCAACATTGTCATCGAGTTAGCCACATGGAGGATTAGTGTTTTGATCTTCATCCTTGTAATAATTGTAGAAAGCATAATAATCCTCTAGACAAATGTTATAAACGTAAGAAGCCTGGAAGAGTAAATAATCACTATGGGTGGATCACTTCTTGGAAATGGTCATCAACAACCAAGAAGATATATCAATGATACCAAATAATTCATTCTTGAGTAATGACACATCTTACAATGGAAATATTTTCATCTTCTCACCTTGTCTCTGACATGGGGGGATAATATTAGTGATTGACAGTTAGGCTTCAAGTTTTGAAGTCTTATCAATCAAGAAAGAAAAAGTGAGCCATAGTCGGTGCCATATTCCATCAACATGATTTGGTTTATGGTGTTCTTAAACCACCATTTAGTAGAAGACTTGCATCTTCTGCTAGGCAACATTTTGTGGTCATCTTAAAACCACCATTTGATCGCACTTCCAATTAGCATAAGACATCAACTAGTAGTTAAATTAGGAAATGTTCTGGGAACCACTGAGCCTTAGAGCCAAGTTCCAAACTTTGTGGTCTTCATTAAACCACCATTTAGTCGAAGACATCAACTTATTCTATCCATTTGGTTTGTGGTCTTCCTTAAACCACCATTTAGTAGAAAACATCAACTTCCGCTATCCTTTTTGTTTGTGGTCATCTCAAAACCACCAGATTCATAGAGTACATTCAACCATTAGTTGTTGTCCACTTCCAGATTTCATCTCTCTACTTGGACTCACATACACCCCTTCAGATTAAGGGGGGGAATGTTGGAAACCTAATCCATTAGGGTTGTGATATTTTGTATTATTCACTTGAGAAGGAATATGAAAAGTCACAAGTGAATAAGGACTGTCATCGAGAGTCCAAGAGACCTCTTGGATGATGAATCCAAAGGTTATAGATCATGTATTCATATGTATATCATAATTATAAAATACATATCATGTTTATCTCCATTTTGGTGTATCCAAAAGCATGCAACCACTCTAGATGTGTGAATTCCAAGGTAACCAATTCCATGGATTAATGTGTAAGATGCCAAGTGGATGGGGCACTCCACAAGAAAATATATATTCAAAACCCAAAATATCAAGTGGGCCATCTCCACAAATAAAATACAAGGAGGTAAGAGCGAATTAAGGATTTGACCATGCTAAAACTCCATGAAATAATAATATCTATCTATCCAAGAATAACAATAAATGAGGGGGGGTGAATTAGTAATAGAGAAATTTAATCCTTTTTAACCATATAATGCAAGTGTTATATCAATGTAGAATTATTATCCAATATTTGCAGAGTAAATAAACAATGAACAAATGAACAATCATACACATACACAGTACACCAATGTTTTTATGTGGAAACCCAAAGTGGGAGAAAACCACATAATGCTTTTTTCTTATATGTCTTGAAGAATTACATTCATTGGAAGCATCAACTTTCTTTGTTTTCCAGCTGCAACTGGAAGGAGGCTCCAACCCCCTAGTTTCTCATGATACAACCTGAGGGAAGCTCCAACTCCCCAATTCTATGGATACAACCAGAAGGAGGCTACAACCCCCTATGTTCTCTGGCTACAACCGGAAGATGGCTACAACCACCTGTCCTTGCCCCGTCCAACTGCCCTGAAGTATAAGTAGAATGGTGGAACCACTGTCACACTATCACTGTGAGATATACCATTGTACAACTGCATCAACCTGTACCACTGGCCTGCAACCAACATATACAACTTCCCTGTAATCAATATGTACCTGAACTAAAAATGTATCAACCAAAATACAATAGATACATGACCTGTAGTTTTGCAACCTATGTATGTACATGCCCTATCTGTGCAACGACCTGCCTATGTGCGTGTTATGTCTATTATGTAGCCTCTGTATGCCTTCTGAAACTAGGGATATGCGACTTGTAGTTCTGCAAAATGCACATGTACGTGCCCTGTCTATACAACACCTTGCATATGTACGTGTCCTGTCTATTATGCAACCTGCGTATACATTCTGAAAAGTAGGGTTTTATTCTTCTAAAAAATCCTGACCCTCTGCAACTTATTTCACATAGATTTGCAACCTGTCACTGTATCCAGACTGTAATTGTACCCTGTGCATGCATCCTCATACATAACCTTTACCCAAAAATTCTATATCTCTCTCTAGTCATGTGCCATATGAGTGTGTGTAATCATGAACACGTATAATAACCCTCACATGATCTAGACATCAAACCCTTTCTGATAGCCTCTCAATACATCAACCACTTCACAAATACAAGCTCTCAACCATGTACCACAAAAACCCTTAGCCATATGCCAAGAAATACAAGATGTGCCTCAACTTTAACAAGAAGTATCAATGATAAATATACCAGCACTGTATTTATGTATATATGACTTATACAAAATATCCCATGTAGCCACTAGTCTCTCAAGGGAGAATCCTCAAATATCTATAACCATTTTTCATGCATACATCAAAATCCATCTATTCATAGAAATAAGGCATACCTTTTGAACCAATGGATATATCTGATGTATCTGAGCACTGTAGACCTTCCTGGGAGCTTGATCTCAAAATCTAGAGCCTCTGCATCTTCATCTTCTCAAGTTTCCATGGCTTTACCCACATGTACACACCCTAACAAATTGTCATCACGCATATATACGCACCCTAATACATTGTCAGCCCACGTACTCCTAAAAAATTAGGGTTTTTTTGTATTCTTTGTAATGCCGAAGCTTTCTCTGTCAACCCTTCGTACTACCTCATACTTTTGCAACTTCAGATGTATCAATGAGTACTTGCAATAATCCTTACACAACAAAAGATATTCAATATGTTCAAGTGTGATTAAATGAGAGAGCCTTGCCTCTTATTTATACTTTCATGTAGCATCCCACTTTCCTTATTTTAGGGATTTCTCCAATAACTTTATTATTTAAATAATCTCTTTTGCAAACACTTGACTTTTTGGGGCTTCTAGATGACTCATGAGGGTCCTCCAACTTCACATGGCCATTACTCTTTAACCGTGAGGAGTTATGTGATGTTCCACATACCACCAAAAATGACATGACATGTATTCTCCATATACAATAGTCTTACCTACAAATATATCAAAATTCATACCATTATCCATCAAACAAAATTCGTTCCATTACCCAAACCATGTGCTACTGGAATTCACTACCAGACTTTCTTCAAGGGTTGACAACGATGACACCAACCCAATTAATCAACAATCTCACCCTTTGGCATTGATGGTAACACTCTGATGCAATACTGAAATCATATCACTCATGCTCCCCCTGGAACCATGCCTATGTCCTCTGCATCTGATAATTCTCTCCCCCTTTGTCATCAATGGCAAAGGTATCTTTCCATTCGAGGCTGCTCCCCCTAAATGACTCGTCTAATCTCTCAACTTGAACTGTCCTCTTTATGGTTCTTCCTCATGTACATCTAAGACATATAAGATAAGCATTCAAAAACATTCATTTTGGAGTAAAAATAACTCTGAGTCTTTGGCGAAGATACTCAAAGGATTCCCGTGGAAGCAGTTTTGTAAATATGTCTACCACTTGTTCTTTTGTGCCCACATATTCAACTCTGATGTTATTTTCTGCAACCTGTTCCCATAGAAACTGATACTTTACTAGAATGTGCTTCGTCTTGGAGTGCATCATCGGCTTCTTTGAGATACTAATGGCACTTGTATTATCACAATAGATTAGAATTGGCTCATCATACTCAACCTATATATTTGTTAGAGTTTGTTTCATCCATAGAACCTGTGTACACCATGTTGTTGCTGCAATATACTCTGCCTCGGCTATAGATAAAGATATTGATGATTTTTTCTTGCTTAGCCATGATACTAAACATTTACCCAAGTAGAATGTTGCTCCATTGGTGCTTCGTCGATCATCAATGCAACCTGCCCAATCTGCATCTGTGTAGGCAATAAGTGATAGATCCTTTCCTTTTGGATACCATAATCCAAACTCTTATGTTCCTTTGAGATATCTTAAAATCCTCTTCACCGCTAATGCATGTGATTCCATTGGTGCTGCTTGAAATCGTGTCATATGTCCAATTGCCTGCATTACATATAGTCTGGATGTTGCCACATATAGTAGGCTACCAATCATTGACATGTATTTCCTTTGATCTGTATACTTTGAATCATCATATTCTCTCAACTTGCAATTGGTTTGCATGGGAGTGATAATTGGTTTGCAATCTTTCATTCCGAACCTCTTTAGCATTTCTCTGATATATTTGGTTTCAGAAATAAAAATTCCTTGGTTGCTTTGACGTATCTGAAGACCCAAAAAGAAGAATAGTTCTCCTAGTAATGACATTTAAAATTCATTATGCATGTCCTTTGCAAATTTCTAGCTTAACCTGTCATCAGTACTTCCAAAAATAATATCATCAACATAAACTTCAATTAATAAAATACTATCTTGAGTTACCTTGATGTAGAGGTTATTGTCTGCACTTCCTTTTCTAAATCCTGCCTGTTGTAGATATTTATCCAGTCTAGAGTACCATGCTCTAGGAGCCTGGTTTAGACCATACAAGGCCTTCTTTAATTTACACACATAATCTGCGTTCTCTGACAACTGAAATCCTTCTGGTTGTTCAATGTAGACTTCTTCTTCAATTTCCCCATTCAGAAAAGTTGATTTTACATCCATCTGATACACTTTAATATTTTTGGACCATGCATAAGCTAAAAGCAATCGAATTGCTTCCATTCTGGAAACTGGGGCAAATGTCTCTTCAAAGTCGATTCCTTCAACTTGTGCATATCCTTTACATACCAATCTAACTATGTCCCTTGTAACATGTCGATCTTCATTCAATTTATTCTTGTATACCCACTTTGTGTCGATCACATTATTATCCTTTTATCTTGGAACCAATTCCCAAGTGTCATTTTTCTCTATTTGATCCAATTCTTCATCCATGGCCTTATTCCAAAATTAATCCTTGTTGGCCTCTTCAAAACAGGTTGGTTCAATCAGGTTGGTTTAAATTACAATGGTTGAGTTATTTAGCATGTGTTGGTTGACCAGTTAACGAAGTTGAATGAAAGAGGAATAATTATGAATGAAACATAAACATATACATATCTGAACATAATCATGAAGAACAACAAACCATAAAACACCAAAGTGATAACGGAGTTCGGCAACATTGCCTATGTCTTCAGGCCTTTGTCTCAGTGGGTGAGGCTTTCTTATTTATGTTAAAAGCTTTAAAATGACATGATAACAGTTCCAAAAAAGTTAAAAAATAGTCTGGTCTTATTCTACCAGATCTCTGGAATCCAACAAAACTGACGGCACTAAAATCAGATGATCGAAGCTCCCATAAATGATCTGCAAAGTTGCTCTCCTCAACAACTTCCCTACATAAAAATGGCTTTGGCTTGGAAAATATTCAGCATAAACCTACTCTGAATGTCCTTTTATGGATTCAAGAAGCCTTGGTTTATATATATATGAATTTGGTAACCATCTCCCAACTTCTCTACAAGATCTGGCCTAAAAAAGGGCCCAATATCCCCCCAAAATGACCAAAATCTCTTAATTTTGCCGATAAAATCAATTAAAATAACTATTATATAGTAAATAACCCATTTTTTTGAGAAATAATAGGATAAACCCCTCTGGCCTGGGCGCACACCCCTTTTACATAGTCACATGGTATCATGTGGCCAAGCTCTAACCCCCTAGGAGCTGCACGCTGACCTTTTGGTCTGTTGACTGTTGACTTTTTGTTTATTTGGAAAAACGAACAGATCACAATATCAAAAGCATACGACGTCCGTTTGAGCCATTTCAAGTTGCGTTGGGTTTGTATCGATGAGGTCTATGCACACATCTGTTTTAAAGCCATTCCGATAACTTTGAATTTTAGGCCTTTCTGAGCCCCATCAAGTTCCTCGATCCAAATCTGGATCACACCTCCCCACTAAAGACCTTTTGGTCCCCAAAAGGTTACTGACCAGTCATCAATCTTGGGATAGGCCACCTGACTTTTTCTCTGTCTTTGAACTCCATCCTGTGCACCTGTCTCATCAAGATCAATTGTAAAACAATCATGATAACCGACAGCATAGTGTTAGCCACTTGTACTCTGTCACATCTTACTGAAGCCACTATCATCCATGTAGACAACATTACTAATGATAGTATAAAAAATATGACTGCAAATGAGTTGATATGCTTGTAATATTTGCACGACATTAGCTTATCTTGAAGCAAACTGTGATTGATTTTCCATTCTACAATCATCTCTTGTTCTTGCTTAAATCGATTACTTGATTTGAAACAATTATAGGTGTGTTTCTTGCATGAGTCACCTTTCTTAATTGTTCCATAGTTTGAAGAGATTTATTTTCCTTTAAATGATGAGCATGAACCACATATTCTTGACTTGCTTTGGTTAAATGATATTGATTATTTGTCGTGTAGAAGATTGCTTTACAATCATACAAGTATGGACTTACTAAGACCATTCCACATTCACTTAGTTGCACCACATCACATGTTTCCTCATCCACAAACTTAGATGAAATTGCAAATTTTAATTAGCACTTCTTCGTTATGTGCAATTGATGATTGTTGCTTATCCATTTAAGTGTGTAAGGCTTATGCTGCATCTGTGTTTTTAATCCCAATTGTTTAACCAATTCCTATGAAATTGAGTTAGATTAAGATCCACTATCTATCAATGTGTCAACCTTAGTGTGTCTCATGATGACCCTTATGTGAAACACATTACTTCTACAATCAAATCCTTCACCAATTTTACCTTTCATACCAACCAATGAGACTTTAGATTCATCACCTGAATTTGATCCCAAGTTTGTTGGCAGTGTTGTTGTTGCAATTGTTTTCCTCCCTTTCTTTCCTTGAACCACTTTGGTCTCTTCTCGGGATGAAATTGCCAACAACAGTCCTCATTATGCCCTTATTTCTTGCAATGCTTGCAAGAGGGCTTCTCTTCCTTTCTTGCAACTGAATTTTCCTTCTTTCCATTCCACTTCCTTTTGTCCTCTTTCCTTGAAGGCGATTCCCCTGATACACCAACCCTTGTTTTCCCTACTTCAATGTATGTCGCTTGAACAAAAACATCATCAAGATTAGTTGGTCCAAGCATGAATACAATATTTCAAATATGTGCAGGTAAACCTCCTATATACTTCATAAGATTTTATTGTGCGTGTAAAGGAATATCTAACATCAATGCCATTTTACGAAATCCATCTATGTATTCTTGCATTGTTTGTCCTTTTCATAGTTTTAAAGCTTGCCATTCAATTAACGCTTTCTCTTTATAACCCAAAGGACATAATTTCTTTCTAAGTGCAGAAATAAAACTTTTCCATGATGGAAATACAATACCCACTTGTTGCGTGCCATTTTTCAACTTGCTTTGCCACTAGATGAGTGATGTACCTGCAAATCTAAGAGATGCCAACTTGATCTGAGTTACCTCTTGATCCGGATTATTTTCGGCACGAAATGAGAGCGGAGATATAATAAAGAAATGCACAGAGATATCGCGTATATCCAATAATATAACAGAAATGTATCAGAGATGCAACCATAAACACAGAGTTACAGTAATACACGATTTCTATTAATGAAAGAAATGTACAGAGACTGTAAAAATACAGAGTGAAAGACTCACTAGAATGGTGGCAGCTTATCTCTGAGAAGAGATGTGACGGCTACTCGCATTAGCAAGAAGATGGTTACAATGAGGCTCTGGAGGCCTTTTTAC
>ML820114.1:331018-346562 GCA_009831015.1 Picea engelmannii | reverse complement strand
ATCGTTGTGGTACCCATCACTTGTAAGCCATTTTCCATGGACCCACCCACCCTTCACAACACCCTTATTTTCCACCTATCCCATTGGATTCCTCTCTTCGCCTAGCCCTTCATGGGATCTCTCAACTATAACCCCTTTTTCTGTGTGGACCCTCCTACCCATTTTTTTCCTATTCACAAATGGCTCTCACCTGCAACCAAGAACTCACTGGCTTGATCATTGACAACACCCAAAACAAGCATAACATCATGAAAATAACTTCCAACCTTAGCTGCCTCAATTCCTTAATTTGTTCAAACCCTCAAGGACCAATATGCCACCGTCAAAGACCAAATATGCCACCATTAAAGACAAACTCAACAAATTGATGAGTCAATCCCTGAACCCTACCTCCTCTGAGAAACCTTCCTACCATGAAGACACCAAATCTTCTCATTTCCACACACTTCATTCCAATCAACTTCATTGTGAACTACATCTTCCCATAATTGAGGTGATCAAATATGATGGCTTAGATCCTACGGGCTAGATGTCAAATGGAGCATTATTTCTCCTTGCATGAAATTACTAATGAATTGGCCAAATTTCATTACATTGTCCTCTCTCAGGAACCTGAATGCTGGCAATGGTGGCAATGGAATAAAAATTCATGCCAAGGGTATGTATCTTGGACATATTTTGTTGACGTTTGACCAAATTGAAATAGTCTAACACAGTGGAAGACTTTATTGTTTCCTTTGAGCACTTGGATTTCATAACATATGGCATGTCAGATTCCTTCTTCAATGAATTCTTTATCAATTGCCTGAAGGATGAAATATGAGCCCAGGTCCTATTGTCTTGCCCCCAGATTTGGTTGGAAGATACTAAATGAGCTAAGGAAGCACAACATGTTGTTTCCTCCCAAAACAATAAACCTTCCTTTATTCCTTTCCCTAAACCCAACAATCCTAGTCCTCCGTCCACTTCTCTCAATACCCATAAATTAACTCAGGTAGAAATGGTTGAATGCCAAATCAAGGGTCTATGTTATAATTATGATGACAAATATTTTTTGGGGCACAAGTGTAAGGAACATAATTTTTTTATGGCCATTTCTGAGGATGTTTCTAATGAAAATGTCAATGTTTCCCCTATGGCATAGCTACCCCAAAAACATGATATTACTCCACCCTGTGATCCACCAGAAGTTGAACCATTAATTTCGTTGAACGCCCTCACCGTTTTCTCTGCTCCCTAAACCCTCAAGTTAATTAATGGCTACATTAAGCATTCCCAAGAAACCAATTGTTATATACATGCAGTCAACAATTTTCCAATCATAATTTCCAATGGCAATTCCATGAATTGTAGGGGACATTGTGAAAAATGTGCGCTTACAAATTTATCTTCATCACTGGAAAGAATCAACGAACCTACCTATAAATGTGGTTATTTTCACTATTTTGTTCCTTTTCCACAACGAGAAATCCCCGCACTCTTATGACAGTGCAAATTTGTTGGGTTGAAAAAAACTATAAATCAAAAACAATGGATGAATCTTATACAATGTCATGACAAATATGACAATGAAATACTGAAACAATTTCATCTTCTTCCTTCTTAATGTGAAAAGTCCCCTTAACTATGAATAAATAATCATGCACCCATTATATTGATTCAACATCCATGATCCTTCCGCAAATGGAGTTGCCATCCATGTCACCGTGTTCGATCAATTTCGAGGATGAAGATTGAAATTTGGCGCATTTCATCACCAACCGCACAAATTCGATAAGGTTTGATCAATTAATTTTCCATTCCACTCAACGAACATTTAGTAATTACTTCTTAACCATTTTTTATGAATCATTGCCTAATCCCTTTGCATGTGCCTTCAGATCGTTGTTCAAAATATTTTTTCGGATGCATATTCAACATATGCTCTGTGTTGGAATCGTCGGAATGATTGAAATGGTTGTTCCTTGTCACTGCAGAGATGCCCATGGAACAGACATAATGCATTGGAATGGTTGCCCAATGCCGAGTTCCAACTTGCCTCTCCTGACTAACAAAGGGAGGAATGTCTCGATCGATTTGGTTTTCAATCGTCCCAATGTCATTCGAGGGCCGAGGGAATGAGTTCGCTTGACTGTGTAAAACCTTATGGCGTGATTAACTCCGGATGGATTTACATTTAGTGAGTTGATTTTGATTTATATATTATATTTATATGATAGTTATAACATTTTATAGAGTCATGTGACATAAACACTTTATAAAAGTTAATTTTATTATTGGTTACCATAAAGTATATATATTTGAATTTATCGTGAATTTTATCCAACTTTTTTAGCTTGGTAATTATTTTTTATCGAATTTCATTGTTATTGAATTCAAACACGAAGACGAATTAGAACACAAACCAGGGGACTTAGGTTGTTACAGGAGACTTAGGTAATGAACTACCCTTGTGCTCCAAAATACATATTCAGGTTTGGACAGGAACAACGCCAATTTGTTATCATGCAAATCTACATCAACAAACCTACCCAATAATTATAGGTAATCTAGCGCTATCACCACTAGATGCCTCTACGTTCAGACTTGGTATTTTTCAAGTCTCGGGGGTGTCCCTAGGGGTTGTATGTTGTTATCAAACTAATATATCTGTGTAACAATCTAGTTGATCAGAAAACAAAACTTGACCTTGGCATACCCGTAAGCAGTCCAAAGAAAGGGTAAATTCTTAATAAATAATCAATATCCACATCAAATTCTTAATACCAATTACAATAGTGAAACAAAACAAATGAAATGAAGAGAATACGGGCCTTAAGCAATTAAGAAATCAAAGTAAGTGCATTAAAGCTAACCAAACACTGCAATATAGCTAACAACTATCCAACCAAGAAATTCAACGAGCTAGAAACAAGACATAGTTGAACCAAATCAATGTGTTATTCAAGAGACCAAATTAAATCATAATGACAACATGTGATAGGCTGCAATAGTCCTAGTAGCATGAAGTAATGAAAGCGATCTATCGGATCTACAAGGTGGAAGGATGATGAGAATCTGTTGTAATTTGCTCAAAGAATATTTTCTAACCCTCTCAAATCCTCTCAAGTCTGTTTATATAGAATCCAAATCTATGAATACCAATTCACCCAAGCTGTCTGTGGAAAGAGGAAAGAAATACATGCCAAAGTTGACAAGCTCTGCATGCAGGCCACTGTTGGTAGACCTGTTGTTTGGATGAGCCTTTTGTGGCAAAGAAAGTTGTTGTTTATGCTAATTTCCCAGGGATAAAACTACTAAAAAAATTATATTTCAGTGCTAGCCTTTCTCATCTCCTCCAACTATTAAGTAATTCGACCTTACCCAAAAATGCATCAACTTAAATAAACAAATAGAAATTTTCTCAAAGGCCATTGCATGCATTTCATGCTAGACAAATAAATCAACTTTTTAACAAAGGAAACCGAAGTATGCATGTGTGACATATGGATAAGAGTAGAATGAGACAAGGCATGCTAACAAATGGTCGATACTACATTCCAACGAAACACTTCCTTCCTCATGTGTTCATCCATACACTCGACCTCTATGTTAATAAGACTGATTTCCTCCTCTCAAGGTCTCCTCTCTACCTTGACACATAAGGCTTCTCTTTCTGTGAAGGTGTTCTTGGGTGATCAAATTCATTAACATTACTTGCCTCTACCACTGTTTGGCCAAAGATATCTCAACTCCTTAGTTATCCATACACCACTCCTTAAGAATAGGCTCTGCAACAATCTCAAATCATCACTTCAGAACTTTTACCAATAACCATCCCTGGTTCTTTCCGACAGTAAATTCGCTGAAAATGATGCATACCAGGCTCACCTACTCAACACTTAGCTGCTTCAACATGCCACATGACCTTCCTGTTGTGAAAGGAAATCTGAGAACTATTTTGCACAAGACTCATTGCCACTTTGTTGCCAAACCAATGCCAACTGCTGCATATTTGCTGTTGAGACATCACTACATCCAACCACTATTTTTGAAGTTATTGTTTGAAATAGAATTCTATCAGGTTTTCTGAAGTATTCTTCCCTTGAGTAAGGGATGAATGTATACCTGCTATCAAAGGTGACTTATACCAACCAAAATATTCCCAACCATATGACCAAACCCTCAATTATAATAATAGGGTTTTGTTTGCTTTCAAAACAACGAATAGGCCTAGGGTTTATGAGAATACAATGACTTCGGATTTATGAATCATGCATGAAGTTTGAAATGAGAAAAAAAAAACATTGAATATGCCATGTATTACAGTAGAGCGAATCATCCTTCAGAAAAATAAATACACCCACTAGGTACCGAAGGTCGAACTAGCTTTTCTACTAGAAAAAATTAGCAAAGGCAATTTGTTTTAAGGTTCCTTTTTCCTTGGTAAAGTCAGCAGGCTTACCAACCAGTACCACAGATTACAAAGCGAACAACCAGTACCACAGATTACAAAGCGAATTTAGGATAAGTAACAACTTTTTTTTAAGGCTTTTTTAGCTTTTAAGATTAACAAAAGTACAAATTGAGAATAACCAAGCAAATGAGGGCTTGGCTTAAAAAGATAATAAGACAATTTAGAGCTTGAGTCACCTCTCAAGCAATAATAACAATCAAAATAGGAATTTGAATAAGGGCTTGGATTCGACAATTATGGTAAAGCGAATTACGTATTTGAAAAGTTAAATTAGGGTTCGAGGAGATCAACGTAGGGTTTTAGAATAAAAGAATATTAGGCCCTCATGCACAATGGAAACCCCCGACTAGCTGCCACATGTCACATATGGAGAACAATCCACTTGATCAACACTACACTTGACTCATCATCCTTCACCCACGGAAACCTGGAAACCACTCTACCACTACACACTTGGAACCATGACATTACACCTTGTACGGCAATTAGAAACTGCTAAATATAAACATTCTAGCAATGTAACTCCAAAAAAGCATATAAAACAAGAAACATTGAAAATGAAGGTAACAACTATGAGATTGTTGCTCAACATAGCAAGTCTAAAATTAGACACAGCTAAAAATATCAACATCTCCCATGTCAATGAAATCAGTCTCATTAGACTGGCTTTTCTGTAAGGAACCCGACTATGTGCTCAAAAATGACATACAAGCCCTTAAAAAAAAACTACTAAAAATAGAAATTTCGTGAAACTACTTGCATGTAGCCTAAAACAAGCTCATCAACATCATGAGCTGGTGAGGACGGAGAACATGTAAACATCTATGAAATTCAAGCCCTGGAACTCTATCTCCTAGAGAAAAAAGCAAATTGCTAAAAATAGTCGTTTCTTGAAATATGATGAAACTGACTATATAACAAGCTTTGATCACTGTGAAGACCTAGATGCAACCATCATGATGGAATCTCGCTAGATCTTAACCCTTCAATTGCGCCTGGGGTTAACATGCAACAAAGAAGGATATCTTCAAATCTGTTGGGGTTTTACTCCATAAGAGGGAACAAAACTTCGAATCAAAAGAAAAAAACATATTTCTTTAAAATATTTGTCCCTAATTTTCTCAAAATGATGGATGAATGTCCCACAATGCCTCAATAAATCTAAGTGAAAAATGCAAGCAATTTCATCTTCTCCTTTCTTGACATGAGAGAACTTGTTGAACAAAGATATCTTCTCTTGGCCCCAATGTGTCAATTAGGATTCCATGATCAACGCTAAAGAACCATTTGTGTGTAAATAATCTTGATCCTTTGATAGTGGAGTCACCTGTTGATATTTTCTTCAATGCCATAAACAATATCGCCTCTTCTCACCCCAAACAACAAGAGTTTGATTTCTTGGAACAAGGCTTTGTTCCTCAGTTGAGATGCCAGATTAGTGATGGAATATTCAAATGTCCAAACTAATCAATCGTTGTAGCCACACTACTCACCTAGGGAACTAGACTTTGTCCTCAACAATGACACCAATTGTTACTGGTCAAAACTGCACCTTGAATTATCAAATCTCAGATGTAGATGGCATAACCTTGATAGTATGCATGAGTGCTTCCCACTATCACCACAACAACCCCTAATCTCACTTTTGAGTTATTGCTTATACAACCGAAGGGGATAATCCCTAATTAAATTCAACAAGGCTATGATTCCATAGATATTCAACATGATTCATGAAAATACAACACACTGTCAAATTTCGATGGAGGGATTTATCAGGACTATTACCTTAGTCTTTGGGTGATGGAGTTCATATTTGCACAAAGGGGACTTGAATGTGAAAGGGACAACATGACAAGAGGATTTGAAAGACAAGTCTCGTGAATCAACTCAATTAAATATTACATAAACACTTAATGAAGAGAATGTAGAACATAGAATCTTAATACAACTATAAACAATCAATGGATCATGCAAGTAGAATAAGAAGCATAATTATTCATCTGAGATATCATAAGATAATAATATAATAACCAACGTCAATTATTTTTCGGCTCTTACAATGACAAATGAAATAGAGAAAGTATTATTGCCACTGCAACATACCTCATTCAAACTCCCAAGAAAGATATTAGTCCTCCAAGTGAAAGATAGAATAAGACTAATCCATAAACAACCTCTAATTGCTACGCTTCATACAATAGGTGATTTATAGAATGAGAAAGAGAGATGGAAGGCACTGCAATGGTTACATCATCCTTCAAACATTGATGCACAAAATAGTCTTGTTAATAGCCTTGGAACAAAACTCCAAGAATACCCCACTCCGGACAGATTAATCTATCGTATTTATAGTTTTACATTTAGCTTCAATTTTATCATCTTGCCAAAGTCACAAATGATCAAACCCTCCAAGAATTTGGTCACCTAATACAATAGCTATCAAACTCCTTGAAATGAGGTTCATACCCCATTTTTAACTCTAATTTGATCTCCTCCTTATTCAATCTTTGAGAACAATTCTTCCAAGATATACACAAGCTTGTTCACCATCCATGTGGGTATGTGCATTGAAGAAGTAACCAATTCATCCTTAAAATAAGGTTCATCTACCCCTAGTGGAAAAACTCGGCAAGGGTCCTGAAAACATCGCCTCGGAAAAACTCGGCGAAAAAATCGGAAAAACTCGGCAAACATTAAAAAATACATAATTTATTCATTTTTTTTTCCAAATTTTAAACATTTTTCAATATATAAAGCAACAACAACATCATATAAACAGATAGGCACATAAATATGGAGAAAGAACCGATATATATTATATAGTGGATGCCAAACAAAAACCGATACATCAAAGTCATTACTGAAAGTCTGAAACCAATACAAAATGGCATCAATGATCACATATATAAATGTACATGTCCCAAAACTAGCAACTAGCTATATGGTATCAAATTATCAATGCCCTCTCCCCCTTTTACGAGAAAAAATCAGGGGTTGTTTGCGAGGCCTTGAACTAGAGGCAGAAGGTCCTAGTCGTACATCAATGATGGATGGAGGACTAACTACTCCAATATGTGTAGAAAGTGGTGTTCCACTTTCAACTAGCTCATCATCCTCCATGGCGTATGGATGAATCTCCTCCTCCTCATCCTCCTGCTAGTGTTGTTTCTCCTGGTCCCTTCCTCTAACCATGTAGGTGCCTCATCCAAGAGATGCACCTCAATCTCCACCCTCGACTTAGACAATATATCAATATTGTCCAAAGAAATGACATCCACTTCTGGCTCTTTCTCTATCTACCTCATCCAAAGTCGAAGATTGTAGTGGACGTACACCAAGTCATTAAGATGTGGGAATTCCAACCTGTAAGAGGGTCATAAAAGACTTGATGAGTGTTGAGGGTTATAAATTTAAATTACAATAAATGTAATTGACTAATTGCTTTGTTAAAGTTCTACCTTCTAACATGTTGCATCTTTTGGAGTGTATTTTGTCAAAAATACTCCAATTGTGCTCTCAACCCGAAGAGCTATAGGTTTGACTGAGTATTCTAATGGCAATTTTTCGTAAATTTGGTGCTTTTGTGCCATAGTTCCTCCACCAAACATTGCAATAAATAAGAAAGAAAGAACACATTAAAGTTTTAAACAATGAACATAATCAACTTTCAAATAAAAATAAAAATTTTGAAATTTAAAATACATTATTGAATTTTATAAATCTAATGACTTACGTGGCATCAAACGGGTCCTTATCCTAACTGCATCTTCAAAGCCAAATAATCCAACACATTCTCTATACATATCTATCTCGCGATTTATTTGATCGTGAATGTTAGCATCAAGTACCATCTTCTGAAGACAAGTAAAGAGGCCATCTATCACCTCGTCATCAAAGTCAAAGTTGCATTTGTAGGAAAATGCAGCATTGAGGAAAAGCGTTGTTGCATGAATGGGTCGATGGAGCATTCTGGTTCACCGACTATTAATCAAATCCCATATTATCATCTGTATGTTGAACCGAGGGGTGCCCTTTCCCTCATAATAAGCTCAGATAGATTCTTTGGCCTTATCCATGGCCTCATACAAATAGCCCATTACAAGATTATAACCATCAACCAATCTCATAACCTTTACAAAAGGTTCAGCAACAAAGAAAACTTCTTCTACTCCTTCCCAAAAGGAGTCATTGTACACCAATCTAGCAATGGCTCTACCATCTTCTCGCCTGCTATATCTACAATCACGCCACTCACCAGAAACAAACATTTTCTTCAACTCATACTGACATTGAAGCAAAGACTGGAGGGTGAGGAAGTGTGTCACAAAATGTGTGACTGCCAGACGTCACAACTCCCTATCTTTGGTGTATGTCCTCATGAGGTTGAGAACAAAAGCATGGTTATATATGTACTTAGGGATGTTCTTCGCCTGATCAATCACCTCCTTGGCGAAGGGAATTTTCCCCACATCCTCAAGCGTCAAATCAATGCAATGTACAGTGCATGGAGCCCAAAACACTGTGCCATGCCTCTCCATAAGCATCCTACCAACAACCACATAATTAGCTGCATTATCTGTCATGATTTGCATCACATGGTGTGCACAAATCTCCTCGATGAACCCATGCAACAACTCACATAATAATGTTGCATCTTTCACATGTGCGGATGCATCAACTGATTTTATGAACATGGAACCTTTAGGACAATGTACCAAGAAATTGAGAAGGGTCCTACCCTTCCCATCTGTCCATCCATTAGACATCACTGTGCACCCAGAGCTTTCCCATGATTCCTTGAACTCCCCCAACCTAGCATTTATGTCCTTCTTCTCTGCTTGAAGAATAGGCCCTAGTAACTCCTCATATGAAGGGGATTTAAACCCCGGGCCAACAACTTCAATGTCATCACACATCGGCTACCAAGATGGGTTGTTTCTGGTGATGGTGAGAGGTAAGTAACTCCAGAAAAGACACCTCCCCATTAACCTGCTTGCTTCTTGCTGCTCCCTTTTTTTACCATTGATTTAATTGATGGTTTTTCTCCAGGCCCAGTTCTTGGAACAAAGTAAGATGGGATCTTCCCAACATGTGAATTTGCGGCTGTGGAGCCCCTACCACTACCCTCAGTGGCATGGGAAGATATCCCTGATGAACTTTGATATATCTTAAAAGCTGCAAGTTCAGCTTTTTTTGTAGCTGACTCTTCCTTCTTTCTGTCCTCTGTATTAATTTTTTTTTTATGTTTGGAGAATCAACAACTAGTTGGGCACGTGCTCGTGTTACACGTGGCCGTGTTATCCAACTGCTGCCACTATAACCTCCAGGTGTGCCCACGAGGCCCCATACGCGGCACACATTGTAAGTCGGGGGGAGTTGAACTCAAAACCTCATGGAACTTCATTTTCACGGCACTTGCCAATTGAGCTGCCCTCCGGGAGCCTGTCCTTTGTATTAATTGAATCATGGGAAACTCTCATAATCTTTGGGCTCACGTTTTTACAAGGCCCAACATCAAACCCCAGAATTTTGGCCAAATGGTATTTCAACCTGTATACTCCTCCTTTAATACGTGTCCCACATAATTTGCAAAATAAAGAATTTTGGTTTGTTCCTTCTTCAGGGTCACCATACTCCCACATTGGATCCAAGGCTCTAGGCATGTTTTTTGATTGCTATGGGAACGGACCTAGGGAAAAAAAACACAAAAAAAATACATTAAACCCCACTTGAAAAAAAATTGCAGCATATTAATTTAAAAAATCAGCCATCCAAAGAAGAATGTTAGCTATGAAAAATTGCATCAACAAGGTGGCTAAAAAACTAAAAAAAAGCTAAATACCCCATTGAAATTTTCCAAAAAACCCCTTACATTTTGTTTGTTCTATAAATAATTGGCAAGATGATAAAAAAAAAAAACTAAATCTAAGCAAACAAAGAAGCAAGAAAACATGAAAGTGTATGGAAACAATTAACATACAAATTGGGAAGGGCATACATACCTGTGATCGGAGGTTGTGGATGAAAATTTCAAAGATCCAACCGGTTGAAGTTTGAACCTTGCTCCACCACAAAAATCTTCAAATTTTTGGCTGAATCCACTACCTTGCCTTTGCACACCTCAAAAATGCTTGATGGCCTCCACAAACTTCTTCCCTTGTTGTTCCACACAAAAAAAAACATAATGACAACAACAAAAAAAATGAATCGGGCTCTTTATCCCGCGGCCTGGGCGACTGTGGCGAGTTTTACCGATTTTTTCGATTTTTGGCGAGTTTTTCAAAAACTCGCGATTTTTTGTATTGAAAAAATCGACCCATTGAAAAACTCGTGATTTCCCCGATTTTTGCCGATTACTCGGCGATTTCTTCTACTAGGCATATATCCATGTCATTATTCTATTACTTAGTTTATGGATCTGCCCATGATTTGAGGTCTTTTTTGATCCCAAGAATACCCCACTCAGGATAGATTAATCTATCATATTTATAGTTTTACATTTAGCTTTAATTTTATCATCTTGACAAAGTCACAAATGATCAAACCCTCCAAGAATTTGGTCACTTAATCCAATAGCTATTGAAATCCTTGAAATGAGGTTCATACCCCATTATTCATTGTAATATGATCTCCTTGTTTCAAGATTTGAGAAAAATTCTTCCAAGATATACACAAGCTTGTTCACCATCCATGTGGGTATGTGACTTGAAGAAGTAACCAATTCATCCTTAAAATAAGGTTCATCTACCCATGTCCTTATTCTATTACTTTGTTTATGGATCTACCCATGATTTAAGGTCCTTTTTCATGATTTGAGGTCCTTTGGATCATTGAATTCTTGCCAAGTCATCATGTGCAACCATGCCTTACTATGTGTTGCACCTCATATTGTATGAGGTTCCACATGGTGATTTTCATCACACTGATGGAGATTTGGCATTGGTTCCTTGGAGCTTTTGGATTGAATTGGAAAATTCATCTTAATGGAGCCCCTTATTTTCATAGCATTATATCATTTGATGGACATCTTTGGTTGGGGGAGTCACACTTCTCCTTGGTTGGTTGGTAATTGTGCTTGCTGCTTGGTGGTATTCTCACATGTTCTTACATTGTTGATCACCCATTGGTTTCACTTTTGATGGATGTGGAGCATACTATCTCATTATGGTGGTTTGGTGTATATGTGTATCTTGGATATAGATGATGGTTCTATCCCCCTAAGGGGTTAGATGAAGATGGTTAGGAGATATATGTTTAATCATTGTTGAATTTTCCTAGTGACTTTATCATGATGATGTGGTATTATCTGGTGGCATTAGGAGGGATATTCTACATGGTACTTATATGTTAGATGTGTGATGGGGGGGACACACTTGGTGGTTGGATGGGTTATCCTTTTTGTTGTGTCCCCTACTCTTATGATGTTGCTATGGTGGGATGATTCATGTTGCCCATGGATGATTTTAAGGGTGGAAATTTATATTAAAATGTAGAAACTTGGGCTAATATTACTAGTCCTTAATATGCAAAATGTAAAACGTTTGGTGATAGTTTTGTAAAAATATTAAAATTTTTAAGGATTTCATATAGTTTCTATAAAATTTTAGCGATTTGTAGGGTAAAACAATTTTATTCTATGGAATTTGGGCGAATCATTTTTAGAAAGAATGGAAATTGGTGAATATGTTTTTGGGGAAAACCATGGAAAATTAGCCCATTTGAAAAATTTAGGTGATTTAACTTTATAATGTCACATTTGCTAGACATCGCCTAGGGGGGAATGCGTTTCATTATGTTAGTACTCTCATTTATATGTCATTTCCTAAGTTTGTGTTAGAGAAGGAGGTATTACATTATGATTTGATGGTGATCTAACCATTTTCCTAAGGTTAGATGGTAATTTTAATTTAATAATACCTTGTTGGTGGTGCACTTATGTTTTGTTTGTATCATAGAAGGGTTTTGATAGGGATAACATCTTTTATTTACATGGTACAACACTTTATTAAAATGCACCCCTCATTGGCACACATGTTCATGGTGATTAAATTTGTTGGTGACTAATTGGGAGGAGGATTGTGGTTATATTTGAGCAATAACCTTTGTGCACACATGTTGAGGTTGATTTAATTGTTCAATGTATAAATTATTCTAATTTATCCAAATTAATCTTAATAGCTTGGGAACCCTACTTTATATGCTTCCTTTTCACACTTGGAGTGGCCTTTTGGACTTGGTTGAAGCTTTCTAGTGGTGTCCCCCCCTTCTTGGGCATAGTTTTCAAGGCATGCAATATATAATTGGTTTCTTAGAGATGTTAGCACACTTCTAAATGGTGTACTCTCTTGGTTTGGTTGGACACTTTTATGACATGGCATATGGAGGACTATTTTATTGATGAGTTCTAACCACATTGGCACATTCTCACATGGCACACTTCACATGGAGAATATTTTATAATTTGTTGGGTGATTGATGTAGTTATGTGTCACATTTTTCTAGGGAACACCTCTCCTAGGTGCTCTCTCATATTTATTGCATGGATATTTCAGCTACACTTGGCATATTTAACCTTCATTAGAGAGCGCCCTCACCCTTTTGATTTGTCATGTATATATTATTTTATTTGAGGCAATTATGGAAGTTGTTAGTGTGATGCATGTGGCATATGAGGAGGGTCACATGCATGACTTAGCATGCTCTTGTACTTTGTCTCCTTTATATATTTGGAGATTATTCTTGGAGGGAGTACATCTAGAAGGTTTCTTCTTGCTATTTTTGGATATTCTTGGAGGGCACACTTGTGGAGACATTTCTTGTTATTCTTGGTGAGATATATATTATTATTTCATGGAGTTTTAGCATGCTCAAATCCTTAATTCACTCTTACCTCCTTGTATTTTCTTTGTGGATATGGCCCACTTGATATTTTGGGTTTTGACTATATCTTTTCTTATGGAGTGCCCCATCCACTTGGCATCTTACACATTAATCCATGGAATTGGTTACCCTGGAATTCACACATCTAGAGTGGTTGCATGATTTTGGATACACCAAAATGGAGATCAACATGATATGTATTTTATAATTATGATATACATATAAATACATGATCTATAACCTTTGGATTCATCATCCAAGAGGTCTCTTGGACTCTCGATGACAGTTCTTATTCACTTGTGACTTTTCATATTCCTTCTCAAGTGAATAATACAAAATATCATAACCCTAACAGATTAGGTTTCCAACATTGCCCCCCTTAATCCGAAGGGGTGTATGTGAGTCCAAGTAGAGAGATGAAATATGTTGATTAATTGGGTTCATTTTCATTGATGTCAACCCTTGAAGAAAGTCTGGTAGTGAATTCTAGTAGCACATGATTTGGGTAATGGACCCAAGTTTGATTGATGGATAATGGTATGAGTTTTGATATATTTGTAGGTAATACTATTCTATATGGATAGTACATGTCATGCCATTTCTGGTGGTATGTGGAACGCCACATAACTCCTCACGGTTAGAGAGTTATGGCCATGTGAAGTTGGAGGATCCTCATGAGTCATCTAGAAGCCCCAAAAAGTCAAAGTGTTTGCAAAAGAAATTATTTAAATAATAAATTTAATGGAGAAATCCCTAAAATAAGAAAAGTGGGATGTTACATGAAAGTATAAATAAGAGGCAAGGCTCTCTCATTTAATCACACTTAACATATTGAATATCTTTTGTTGTGTAAGGCTCTCTCATTTAATCACACTTAACATATTGAAACTTGAGAAGATGATGATGCAGAGGTTCTATATTCTAAGATCAAGATCCCAGGAAGGTTTATAGTGCTCAGATACATCAGATCTATCCATTGGTTCAAAAGGTATGTCTTATTTCTATGAATATTTGGATTTTGATGTATGCATGAAAAATGGTTATGGAGATTTGAGGATTCTCCCTAGAGAAACTAGTGGTTGCATGGGATATTTTGTATAAGTCATATCTACAGAAATATAGTGTTGGTATATTTATCATTGATACTTCTTACTAAAGTTGAGACACATCTTGTATTTCTTGGCATATGGCGAAGGGTTTTTGTGGTACATGGTTGAGAGCTTGTATTTGTGAAGTGGTTGATGTATTGAGAGGCTGAATATCAGAAAGGGTTTGATGTATAGATCATGTGAGGGTTATTATACTTGTTCATGGTTACACACACTCATATGGCACATGACTAGAGAGAGATATATAGTTTTTGGGTAAAGGTTATGTATGAGGATGCATGCACATGGTACAGTTACAGTCTAGATACAGTGACATGTTGCAGATCTATGTGAAAGAAATTGCAGAGGGTCAGAAGTTTTCATAAAAAGAAAACCCTAGTTTTCAGAAGGTATATGTAGGCTGCATAACAGACAGGACGCGTACATACGCTGGCTATTATATTGACAAGGCGCGTACATACACAGGTTGTTGTATAGACATGGTGCATACATATGCATTTTGCATAACTACAGGTCATGTATCCCTAGTTTCAGAAGGCATATGCAGGCTGCATAACAGACAAAACACGTACATACGTAGGTTGTTGCACAGATAAGGCGCGTACATGCATAGGTTGCAGAACTACAGGTCATGTATCTCTTTTATTTTGGTTGATACATGTTCAGTTCAAGTACATATTGATTACAAGGAAGCTGTACAGGTTGTATGCAGGTCAGTGGTACAGGTTGATATAGTTATACAATGGTATATCTCACAGTGATAGTGTGACAATGGTTCCATCATTCTACTTCTACTTCAAGGCATTTGGACGGGGCAAGGATAGGTGGTTGTAGCCGAAGAACATACAGGGTTGTAGCCTCCTTCTGGTTGTAGCTAGAGAATTGGGGAGTTGGAGCTTCCCTCGGATTGTAGCCTGAGAAACTAGGGGCTTGGAGCCTCCTTCCAGTTGCAACTAGAAAACAAAGGAAGTTGGTGCTTCCAATGAATGTAATTCTTCAAGACATATAAGAAAAAACATTATGTGGTTTTCTCCCGCTTTGGGTTTCCACGTAAAAACACTGGTGTATTGTGTATGTGTATGATTGTTCATTTGTTCAT
>ML820114.1:306296-330758 GCA_009831015.1 Picea engelmannii | reverse complement strand
CAAGTAATCCAACAATTGTTATCAGAGAAGGTTCCTTCAGAAATCAGTTTAACCACTGAAAGGTAGATCATGGAGAGAAAAAAACATGTATAAAAATGGAAACCACAATTTGATGGACAAAAGTATGCATTTTGGAGCATAAGGATGAAGACATATATACAGGCACAGGGATTTGAAATTTGGCAATCAATTGTAGATGGATACACAACACCAACAATTCCACCAACAAATGACAAAGAAATGACACTCGGTCAAAATAATTCCATAGCCACAAATTCACTTCTAAATGGTCTTGGAGAATCTATATTCACCAAAGTTGCACATTCTAAATCTGCTAAAGAGATTTGGGACAAATTTCGAAATATTTATGAAGGAGATTCAAAATTCAAAGCAGCAAAGCTTCAAACTTACAGAGGTCAGTTCGAACAACTAAAGATGAAGGAATATGAGAATATTGCATCTTACTCTTTATGAGTCGATGAAATAGTAAATGAAATCATGGGGTTGGGAGAATAAATCAAAGAATCTCAAATTGTTCGAAAGGTACTAAGATCTCTTCCTATGAGATTTGACCCTAAGATATCAACGCTAGAAGAAAGAGAAGATCTAAACTCAATAAGCATGGACAAACTACATGGAATCTTCATAGCATATGAAGTGAGAATTAAACAGGAAAATCTTGATATAAAAGAAGCAGTCTTCAAAGCATCCAAAATGTCAAAGCAAAAGGGAAAGAAAAAAGAAAAAGAAAATAGCAACAGTAGTGACGTCTTGGAAGATGATGAAGAAGTGACCAAATTTGTCAGAAGATTGAACAAGGGAACCAATGCCAGGTATAGAGGTAAGCTTCCTTTGATTTGTTTTAATTGTGATGGTATTGGTCATTTTTCTAACAAATGTCCTCATAAGAAAAAGAGAAATGATGAAGGTTACTCAAATAGAAAACAAACATATAAAGGCAAAAGAACCACAACGAAATTTTTCAAGAAAATCTTATGCACCAAAGAAGACATCTCATCATTAGATGAATATGAAGTCATTGATAGTGAGACAGAAAGAGTTCTATTCATGGCAGTAGAAGAATTTGATAAAGAAGACTCCAAAGAAGAATATGAAGAGACATAAGTTGACTACCGAGAAGAATTTTTGTGTGCCATAGAAGTTATCAGAAGAGAAAAGAAGAAAAACAAGAAACTACAAGCGGAACTAGAAAAGAAAGAAGACACTTAGGAACTGGAACAAATGATCACAAATTTGAAGGTTCAAATTGAAGAAGATAAAATAATTGAAGAAGCACTCAAAGAACAGCTAGAAGGAAGAGACATGATCATTGGAAATTTGGAAGCAGAGATTGTCACATTAAGAAAGGAAATTCAAAAGAAAAAATGCAGAACAACTCAAAAGTTTTTAATGACATTATTTCATCCAGATTTGGATCCAGGAGCTTGATGGGGCTTAGAAAGGCCTAAAAATCAAAGTTCTCATAATGGCTTCAAAAAGAACGTGTGCATAGGCCTCGTTGATACGAACCCAACACAACTTGAACATGCTCAAACGAACGTCGTATTCTCTTGATATCACGATATGTTCGTTTTTCCAAACAAACAAAAAGTCAACAGTCAACAGGCCAAAAAGTCAACACTGACGTCAGCATGACGTCATGCTGACATGGCAGCATCTGGAGGTGACACGTGACAGCTGGCCATAAGACTGATGTGGCAGGGTACAGTTGGATGCTGACGTGGTAGGTACATGTGGACTAATCTGGGAGTGACATGTGTCACCACTGCAAGGGTGACACGTGGCACACACGTACGATGTACGTACGACATGTGGAAAACAATGACTGGGTAGATGTGACAGCTTGCCATATGTGGGACAATCAAAGTTTGACAAGTGTCACCTTGGAGGGGGAGTTAAACGGTGCCACGTGACCCAGTCATGGGCTGCCATGTGGCACCCCGTCATTGGCTTACCGTTGTAAAAGGTATTGGACTTCTCCGGATTCGAACTCAGGACCTTCGACGTAAGGAGAGAACTTTGGGGCAGGTTGGGTACCAACCTGCCTGTGGTGTGCCTTGTTAAACCATGCGACATATGTAATAATTAAATTTACCTATGGTTCCGGGCGGAGGAGGTAAGGGCTGGGGTCTAGCCCTAGCCCCGGTTACATGTTACCACACAACCACCAGTCAAAAAACTAAGCACTTCACTCCAGGATATGTGACGGGTGCGGGGGCCATGGAATAGGGTGCAACCGATGCCATATGACTCGGGGAGGTGACCAACAATTGGGTGTGTCGATCGGCCCTCGGTTCCTTTTGAAGCGTCATACGACCAAGAGTTGCGGAGGAGGGGCCAGTGTGCAGTCCCTAGGGGGTTGGCGCTTGGCCACATGATACCATGTGACTATGTAAAAGGGGCACGCGCCCAAGACATAGGGGATTATCCTATTATTTCTCAAAAAAATGGGTTATTTACTATATAATAGTGATTTTAATTGATTTTATCAGCAAAATTGAGAGATTTTGGTCATTTTTGGGGGATATTGTGCCCTTTTTGAGGCTAGATATTGGGGAGAAGTTGAGATATGGTTACCAACTTCATATCTATATAAACCATGGATTCTTGAATCCATAAAAGGACATTTAGAATAGGTTTATGTTGAAGATTTTCCAAGCCAAAGCCATTTTTATGTAGGGAAGTTGTTGAGGAGAGCACCTTTGTGGGCCATTTCTGGGAGCTTCGGTCATCCGATTTCAATGCCGTCAGTTTTGTTGGGTTCCATAGATCTAGTAGAACAAGACCATATCAGTTTGTAACCTTTTTGGCACTTTTATGATGTCATTTTAAATCTTTTAACATAAATAAGAAAGCCTCACCCACTGAGACAAAGGCCTGGAGACGTAGGCGAGATTGTCGAACTCTGTTATCACTTTGGTGTTTTATGGTTTGTTGTTCTTCATGATTATGTTAAGATCTGTATATGTTTATGTTTCATTCATAATTCATTCTCTTTCATTCAGCTTCCTTAACTAGTTAATCAACATATGCTAAATAACTCAACCATTGTCATTTAAAAAATCTTTTCGAATCAAGTGGTATCAGAGCTAGTTGACAGTTTGGATTTGAGTTTGCATGTTAACTAGGGAAAAGATACATCATGGTGAAGGTGATCTTGTTGAAGAGAATCCATTGATTGGATTGAGAAAGATAACTTCTCAAAGCGAGATGATGGCATCGAAAGAGGGACATTCTCAAGATGAGAAAGAGTTTCGAAAAACTTTCTTTGCCATGTCGGAGATAATGAAGGTTTTGTATGAGGACTACTTGGAATGAAAGAGACCAAATTTGGGTGAATATTCAAAGGGAAAAAGTGAAGAAGGAGAGGATCCTCCTCAAATTCTTCCTTCACCTCCATCTTCACCTCCTTCTTCTTCAAGTTCAAGTTCTAAATCCACTGCAAGAAAACATTTCCATAAGCATAAGAATGAAATGCCTTTACTAAAACTTGATGTGAAATTTGAATTACCTATGTATGATGGTAAAGTTAATGCAAAGATACTTGACAATTGGGTCGAATAGATGGAGGTTTATTGTAGTGTGCAACAAATCAAGGATGAGGTAACTCAGATCAAGTTGGCATCTATTAGACTTGCAGGCACATCACTCATCTAGTGGCAAAGCAAGTTGAAAAACGACACGCAACAAGTGGGTATTGTATTTCCATCATGGAAAAGTTTTATTTCTGCACTTAGAAAGAAATTTTGTCCTTTGGGTTATAAAGAGAAAGCGTTAATTGAATGGCAAGATTTAAAACTATGAAAAGGACAAACAATGCAAGAATACATAGATGGTTTTCGTAAAATGGCATTGATGTTAGATATTCCTTTACACACACAAGAAAATCTTATGAAGTATATAGGAGGTTTACCTGCACATATTTGAAATATTGTATTCATGTTTGGACCAACTAATCTTGATGATGTTTTTGTTCAACCGACATACATTGAAGCAGGGAAAACAAGGGTTGGTGTATCAGGGGAATCGCCTTCAAGGAAAGAGGACAAAAGGAAGTGGAATGGAAAGAAGGAAAATTCAGTGGCAAGAAAGGAAGAGAAGCCCTCTTGCAAGCATTGCAAGAAATAAGGGCATGATGAGGACCATTGCTGGCAATTTCATCCCGAGAAGAGACCAAAGTGGTTGAAGGAAAAGAAAGGGAGGAAAACAGTTGCAGCAACAACACTGCCAACAAACTTGGGATCAGATTCAAGTGATGAATCTAAAGTCTCATTGGTTGGTATGAAAGGTAAAATTGGTGAAAGATTTGATTGTAGAAGTAATGTGTTTCACATAAGGGTCATCATGAGACACACTAAGGTTGACACATTGATAGATAGTGGATCTTAATCTAACTTAATTTTATAGGAATTGGTTAAACAATTGGGATTAAAAACACAGATGCAGCATAAGCCTTACACACTTAAATGGATAAGCAACAATCATCAATTGCACATAACGAAGAAGTGCTAATTAAAATTTTCAATTTCATCTAAGTTTGTGGATGAGGAAACATGTGATGTGGTGCAACTAAGTGAATGTGGAATGGTCTTAGTAAGTCCATACTTGTATGATCGTAAAGCAATCTTCTACATGACAAATAATCAATATCATTTAACCAAAGCAAGTTAAGAATATGTGGTTCATGCTCATCATTTAAAGGAAAATAAATCTCTTCAAACTATGGACCAATTAAGAAAGGTGGCTCATGCAAGCAACACACCTATAATTGTTTCAAATCAAGTAATCGATTTAAGCAAGAACAAGAGATGATTGTAGAATGGAAAATCAATCACAGTTTGCTTCAAGATAAGCTAATGTCGTGCAAATATTACAAACATATCAGCTCATTTGCAGTCATATTTTTTATACTATCATTAGTAATGTTGTCTACATGGATGATAGTGGCTTCAGTAAGATGTGACAGAGTACAAGTGGCTAACACTATGCTGTCAGTTATCATGATTGTTTTACAGTTGATATTGATGAGACAGGTGCACAGGACGGAGTTCAAAGACAGAGAACAAGTCGAGTGGCCTATCCCAAGATTGATGACTGGTCAGTAACCTTTTGGGGACCAAAAGGTCTTTAGTGGGGAGGTGTGATCCAGATTTGGATCCAGGAACTTGATGGGGCTCAGAAAGGCCTAAAATTCAAAGTTATCAAAATGGCTTTAAAACGGACGTGTGTGTAGACCTCATCAATAAAAACCCAATGCAACTTGAAATGGCTCAAATGGAAGTCATATTCTCTTGATATTGCGATCTGTTCATTTTGCCAAATAAACAAAAAGTCAACAGTCAACAGGCCAAAAGGTCAACGTGCAGCTCCTAGGGGATGGAGCTTGGCCACATGATACCGTGTGACTGTGTAAAAGGGGTGTGCACCCAGGCCAGAGAGGCTTATCCTATTATTTCTCAAAAAAATGGGTTATTTACTATATAATAGTGATTTTAATTGATTTTATCAGCAAAATTGAGAGATTTTGGTCATTTTGGGGGGATATTGGGCCCTTTTTGAGGCCAGATCTTGCAGAGAAGTTGGGAGATGGTTACCAAATTCAGATGTATATAAACCAAGGCTTCTTGAATCCATAAAAGGACATTCAGAGCAAGTTTATGCTGAATATTTTCCAAGCCAAAGCCATTTTTATGTAGGGAAGTTGTTGAGGAGAGCAACTTTGTGGGTCATTTATGGGAGCTCCGATCATCCGATTTTAGTGCCGTCAGTTTTGTTGGATTCCAGAGATCTGGTAGAACAAGACCAGATCAGTTTTTAACTTTTTTGGAACTGTTATCATGTCATTTTAAATATTTTAACATAAATAAGAAAGCCTCACCCACTGAGACAAAGGTCCGAAGACATAGGCAACGTTGTCGAACTCCGTTATCACTTTGGTGTTTTATGGTTTGTTGTTCTTCATGATTATGTTCAGATATGTATATGTTTATGTTTCATTCATAATTATTCCTCTTTCATTCAACTTCGTTAATTGGTCAACCAACACATGCTAAATAACTCAACCATTGTAATTTAAACCAACCTAATTGAACCAACCTGTTTTGAAGAGGCCAACAAGGATTAATTTTGGAATAAGGCCATGGATGAAGAATTGGATCAAATAGAGAAAAATGACACTTGGGAATTGGTTCCAAGATAAAAGGATAATAATGTGATCGACACAAAGTGGGTATACAAGAATAAATTGAATGAAGATCGACATGTTACAAGGGACATAGTTAGATTGGTATGTAAAGGATATGCACAAGTTGAAGGAATCGACTTTGAAGAGACATTTGCCCCAGTTTCCAGAATGGAAGCAATTCGATTGCTTTTAGCTTATGCATGGTCCAAAAATATTAAAGTGTATCAGATGGATGTAAAATCAACTTTTCTGAATGGGGAAATTGAAGAAGAAGTCTACATTGAACAACCAGAAGGATTTCAGTTGTCAGAGAACGCAGATTATGTGTGTAAATTAAAGAAGGCCTTGTATGGTCTAAACCAGGTTCCTAGAGCATGATACTCTAGACTGGATAAATATCTACAATAGGCAGGATTCAGAAAAGGAAATGCAGACAACAACCTCTACATCAAGGTAACTCAAGATAGTATTTTATTAATTGAAGTTTATGTTGATGATATTATTTTTGGAAGTATTGATGACAGGTTAAGCTAGAAATTTGCAAAGGACATGCATAATGAATTTTAAATGTCATTACTTGGAGAACTATTCTTCTTTCTGGGTCTTCAGATACGTCAAAGCAACCAAGGAATTTTTATTTCTGAAACCAAGTATATCAGAGAAATACTAAAGAGGTTCGGAATGAAAGATTTCAAACCAATTATCACTCCCATGCAAACCAGTTGCAAATTGATAAAATATGTTGATTCAAAGTATACAGATCAGAGGAAATACACGTCAATGATTGGTAGCCTACTATATGTGGCAACATCCAAACTATATGTAATGTAGGCAATTGGACATATGACACGATTTCAAGCAGCACCAAAGGAATCACATGTATTAGTGGTGAAGAGGATTTTAAGATATCTCAAAGGAACATAAGAGTTTGAATTATGGTATCCAAAAGGAAAGGATCTATCACTTATTGCCTACACAGATGAAAATTGGGCAGGTTGCATTGATGACCGACGAAGCACCAATGGAGCAACGTTCTACTTGGGTGAGTGTTTAGTATCATGGCTAAACAAGAAAAAATCATCAATATATTTATCTATAGCCGAGGCAGAGTATATTGCAGCAACAACATGTTGTACACAGGTTTTATGGATGAAACAAACTCTGACAAATATACAGGTTGAGTATGATGAGCCCATTCTAATCTATTGTGATAATACAAGCGCCATCAGTATCTCAAAGAATCCGATGATGCACTCCAAGACAAAGCACATTGGTAAAGTATCAGTTTCTACAGGAACATATTGCAAAAGAGAACATCAGAGTTGAATATGTGGGCACAAAAGAACAAGTGGCAGACATTTTACAAAACCACTTCCATGGGAATCCTTTGAGTATCTTCACCAGAGACTCAGAGTTATTTCTACTCCAAAATGAATGCTTTTGAATTCTTATCTTATATGTCTTAGATGTACACGAGGAAGCACCATAAAGAGGACAGTTCAAGTTGAGAGATTAGACGAGTCAGATAGGGGGAGCAACCTCGGATGGAAAGATACCTTTGCCATTGATGACAAAGGGGGAGAGAATTATCAGATGTAGAGGACAGAGGCATGGTTCTAGGGGGAGCATGAGTGATATGATTTTAGTATTGCATCAGAGTGTTACCATCAATGCCAAAGGGGGAGATTGTTAATTAATTGGGTTGGTGTCATCGTTGTCAACCCTTGAAGAAAGTCTGGTAGAGAATTCCAGTAGCACATGGTTTGGGTAATGGACCCAAGTTTGTTTGATGGATAATGGTATGAATTTTGATATATTTGTAGGTAAGACTATTGTATATGGATAATACATGTCATGTCATTTTTGGTGGTATGTGGAACATCACATGACTCCTCACGGTTAGAGAGTAATGGCCATGTGAAGTTGGAGGACCCTCATGCCCCAAAAAGTCAAAGTGTTTGCAAAAGAGATTATTTAAATAATAAACTTATTGGAGAAATCCCTAAAATAAGGAAAGTGGGATGCTACATGAAAGTATAAATCCCTCATTTATTGCTATTCTTGGATAGATATATATTATTATTTCATGGAGTTTTAGCATGGTCAAATCCTTAATTTGCTCTTACCTCCTTGTATTTTATTTGTGGAGATGGCCCACTTGATATTTTGGGTTTTGAATATATCTTTTCTTGTGGAGTGCCCCATCCACTTGGCATCTTACACATTAATCCATGGAATTGGTTACCTTGGAATTCACACATCTAGAGTGGTTGCATGCTTTTGGATACACCAAAATGGAGATAAACATGATATGTATTTTATAATTATGATATACATATGAATACATGATCTATAACCTTTGGATTCATCATCCAAGAGGTCTCTTGGACTCTCGATGACAGTCCTTATTCACTTGTGACTTTTCATATTCCTTCTCAAGTGAATAATACAAAACATCACAACCCTAACGGATTAGGTTTCCAACATTCCCACCCTTAATATGAAGGGGTGTATGTGAGTCCAAGTAGAGAGATGAAATATGGAAGTAGACAACAACTAATGGTTGAATGTACTCTATGAATCTGGTGGTTTTGATATGACCACAGACAAAAAGGATAGCGGAAGTTGATGTTTTCTACTAAATGGTGGTTTAAGGAAGACCACAAACCAAATGGCTAGAATAAGTTGATGTCTTCGACTAAATGGTGGTTTAACGAAGACCACAAAGTTTGGAACTTGGCTCTAAGGCTCAGTGGTTCCCAGAACATTTCCTAATTTAACTAGTAGTTGATGTCTTATGCTAATTGGAAGTGCTATCAAATGGTGGTTTTAAGATGACCACAAAATGTTGCCTAGCAGAAGATGCAAGTCTTCTACTAAATGGTGGTTTAAGAACACCATAAACCAAATCATGTTGATGGAATATGGCACCGACTATGGCTCATTTGTTCTTGCTTGATTGATAAGACTTCAAAACTTGAAGCCTAATTGTCAATCACTAATATTATCCCCCCCTGTCAGAGACAAGGTGAGAATATGAAAATATTTCCATTGTAAGATGTGTCATTACTCGAGAATGAATTATTTGGTATCATTGATATATCTTCTTGGTTTTTGATGACCATTTCCAAGAAGTGATCCACCCATAGTGATTCTTTACTCTTGCATGCTTCTTATGCTTATAGCATCTGTCTGGAGGATTATTATGCTTTCTACAATTATTACAAGGATGAAGATAAAAACACTAATCCTCCATGTGGCTAACTCGATGACAATGTTGGCATTTAGGAATCTCATCTTCAACTAGAGAAGGTGAAGATGGATTTTCTTGAATGAATCTAACACTCTATAATTGGATTGGTTTGGAATAATCTAGAATGTGAAAGGTCACTTCCATTTTGTATCCAAGACTTGTTCTATGCTTATTGTTGATGATTTCTGCCCAAGATTTGACAATGGTCTTGGAAAGTGCAAACATAACTTGTTTATGAAAAACTTCATCGTCATTTGAATTTGCTTCTGAAGTGGCACCACTTATTTGATCATGTACTGGCTTCTGATATGAATCATTATCAAATTCAAAAATAGAATTGTTTTGAACAAGGACTAGTTCAGAATGTTGATTCTATTGTTGTGTTTCAACTTGTTGAAGTTGTGATTCAAGCTGGAGAAAATCGATTTTGTCTTGTGAATCTTGTAAATGGGTTAGAACATTAGTGAGAGTCGCTTTGTCAATTTTGACCGTATTGTTGACAATAGAGTGTATTAGAGTATTCAATAACTCTAATAATTCATAAATTCAAGCCACTTAAACATTGACTTAGACCTCAAAGGGTTTCTCCCAACTCCACCCTTTAACAATCAGACTCAACAATTTAAAATTAGCAAATGGAGGGTGTTGGCTTCTACTGAAAATGCACTCGTTTACAATGTAATTCACTTAGTTTTAAAAAAGTACAAGTAAACTTACAAAAAGACTATTTGCAAGTTTAAATTATGCTTGATTCTCGATAACGTGTCATCGATGCATTTGAGTCTCTTGGTCTCCATGATCTTCATCACCAAAAGTCTAGTTTGATTAGAAAACTTTAATGATCATGGGGGGGGAAATGAAATATCTCATCCATTCCATGTCATCTTTTTTTTAACACTTCTCAAGCACCTCCGCAAGCTCCATAGATCAAGAAGCCTCCCCCTCATCACACAAATCTGTTCAATGTTGTTCAATAATATGTGTATGGCAGGTGCCTTCATCCATGTTTCATGGATTTATTTGCCCACTTCTCTTCGTATAGGAGAAAGACAAAAGATTGTAGGGCCTCCCTTCTATCTGGCTAGAGTTTGTTCACTTAGAATGCTTAGGATGGAAAGTACACACATCAAAGAAAGTAGTCTCAATAGAGTAGGTAGAGTTGGCTTAACGAATTGCATAAATGATTGATGACATGATAACGCTGCGAGGATTTGAAAACCTAGCATGACTGTTACGATTGGATTGAGAGGGTGTGGATAATTTGTTGGACTTGTCTTTGAGTTAGTAGGAAAATAATAATATTTTATTTGTATGAGAGAAAAGACTCACTCTATATAAAGAAGAGCTCTCTCTCCATTTAAAGGTGGATAATTTGATGAATGAGAATCTCTCCCTTTGGGCTCCATTGTACATCATTTTGCAAGCTTAATGGAATATTGAATGTATTGCATCTTTCTTATGTGAGGCTTTATTTATGAAAATTCTTTTACATGTTATTTTGTTGAAAACCCTTGTAATTAGTCATGAAGGCCTTGTAATAGTGTATCTACCATTTGGATAATGTAATGTGAGAATTTTCATTCCATTTATATTCATTGTTGTTATATTAAGTTTGCATTTAACATTCAATTGGGTTTAGCTCAAGTGGTTTGTGCGTAGGGGAATCCCCCCCCCCCCCACCTAGGTTCAATCCGTGCAAGTGACATGCTGCGCTCTTAAATGAGCAAGCTATCAAAAAATCCCCAGCTTTCTACAAAATCTAGTTTACCCGAAGTACCATCCTCGAAATGAGCGGAAGTGTCTGGTGGGTTTCACCAAGATCTGTTCCAAAGTATAAAAAAAATGTTTGCATTTAAGAAACTAGGTTATTTCTTGAATTAATACAACATCACCTTCATGGATTTTTTGGCACCCTAAGGATTTGACTATTGTGTGCGCGCCACAAGTCTAGAATTCCCTTGAATTACGATCTATCGACCATCAGATCTGTGCAACTGGGGCACATATCATGCAGCAGTAATAAGCATTTTACTCCTTCCCACTCGTAGAAATACAAGAGGCCATGACAACAATCACTAGACAACTTCAGGAGATCGCGTTGGCCCACATAGAACAATAGAAGATTTCCATCATCATGCTCGACGTAGTGGACAAAGCCCAGTTGCATTACTACAATCTTTTAGATGTGAAAGAAGTTGAAGTCCCAATCGTAATATTGGGAGAGAAAATCAATTTTACCTCCTTGACAATCACATCAAGTGATGTAGAGGATTTTTTCAAAAAGATGAAGGAGCTGCCAACTTTTTTTGATGAGGTCAGTGGCCATTTCAAAGTATTCATTGAGGAACTCCTCAAGACGATGCCATCAATCTCCTCTGTCAATCCATAAGCGACGTCGTTGACTCGAGGATGAGTCAACCAATAGTGTTGGGGGGATATTGGAACCTTAAGGGTTTTAATACTATGCGTGCACCCAAAAATATGGACTGCGCAGTGACAAGTTTCAATGTTTGTGCCAATACAGGATCTACTATGCGTGCCAACCAATTTTGTACTATGTGCAAGGACTTGAAGAGATCGCATGTAGGCTGAATTCTCAAAATATACTCAATAATCATTGTAACAACTCAACTGGTCATGGTTGAGGTTAAAGGTGAGTTGACATGTATGTTATTATTACCATGTTCCACTAAACTTAAGTGGATTGTATGTGGTTATGTAAGGGTGGGTTTGTTATTCACTAAGAGAGTAGTAGACATAAGATGGAAAAGTTTTATATGAGTTAGAGCTCCAAGTCATTTTTTTTCATTTATGGCTATGTTCAGAGATATTATGTGTGAAAATATGGGATAGAAATGATATTTGAGTGCATGGCTCATCTTTGGTTTTCCGTGAATTCATCCTGAAAAGGCTTCGACCTATGTGTATGGAATTGTATATGAATGCCTTTGAGATTGACGAATAAAGGTTGAAGCACATTTTTCTTTGCATCTTATGAGTTAGTGGTATGAATGCCTAATGGCTTTGTATTAGGTTACGTAGTAATCTTAGGATATTCATGAATGATTGCATAGTTATATAGTGAATATTTCATGTATGTTCCCTTCCTTCTCACCTCGCCTGAAACCTATGGTCTCTGTGATTCTCATGGCACCTTGGGTGAGACCTTCTTCACTCTTTGAATATTGAATATGTTGATTCCTATGGGGTAATTTTTTTCCAAGCCTCACAAACCCTGGGTCAGAAACCCCCTTGATTGAGCCAACAATTGGTTCTATTACTGGGACCTGAACGTTTTATGCTACATGTTGAAGGAAGGAAATGAGGTGGAAACCTTCCAAGAAGGAGATAGAAGACTGTCTCTCTAAGAAGGAAGATGAGTTTTCACAATGAGAGACTAAGAACCTGCAAATCAACCTCGAAAGATCGAAACAAAGGTACATGTATGTATACATATTTACTTGAAATTTTCTTTGTTGAGTTTCCTTGTTTACTACATGAGTGGATAAAGAGATAGCTAGAGATTAAATTTGTATGAGGCGCCCAAGAATCACTGGTATGGGACCAAGATGCAGTCAATAGGTTGAGATATATGGATAATAAGTGGGCTAGAGATATCGATTTCTAGTTTGAGTGTGTGAAAGAAGGGTATATTGTTGAATCTTCTATTGAATGTAGTGAGTCTTTCAGTAGTGTTGAAAGAAAATTTGTAGTTGGCCCTCGAAGGACATTATTGGAAGAAATCCCTATGTTGATAAAGATGTTGTTCATAGAAAAGGGGTTGATGCACATGGATCCTGATAGGATGGCTGAGTAAACCCACCACTCGGGGGGGGGGGGAAGTTACAAAGAAACATAAAGAATAAAAGATGAACGAGAAAGTGGATTCAACAGAAGTGATTCAGAAGAATATGAGACGAGATGAGAAGAGAATGGTTCCAGAAGAGAAGAGGAGAAAAAGAGCCTAGAGATATGCAAGAAGAATTAAGTTAAGGAGGAAATTCAAGCAGACAAGAAGAGAAAATAAATAAATGGGTGGAAAATGAGTAATCACATTTGATATTAAAAGAACATAACCTACAGTAGAAGGGCATGTGGAAGAAATATCTGTGTCGTAGGGTGCCAAAAAGCGCAGAAGCATAGAATAAGAAAGGTCATTGAAGAGACATGACATTCAAAGAAAGGTACCAAGAGAGGATACTAGAAGTAGTGGGAGAAGGATCAAGGAAAATGAAGTCATATCCCCTTGGCTAGTTAGAAATGTGGTCACATTAGAGGAAAATAGGGTGAAAACCAATAGCACCGACGAAGCATATGACAATGATAGAGCCCTCCAAGAAGGGGAAAAGGCCTTAGTGATTATGAGAAGGATTGTGCGGCTAGAGATAGGGAGATATTGTGGACCCCTCACCACAGAAGATGAAAGAGTATGGAGGTACCCCTCTTTGAACCTACCCCCTTGTGCATTTTTCATCAAGAAGAAAGAACTAAAAAGTGTAGAGCTAAGAGAAGTAAATGAAGAGAGATTAGGAGAGATGAGTGAAGGAGAAGTTGAAGTCAAAAATAATTCCCAAGTGATAGAATTGGTATCAACAACAACAATCAATAGTCATCTAGGAAGACATAGTTCTAGACTAACTATGGCAAACCAAGATTCACCCTTATAATTCCCACATTTCATGGGAATGGACAAGACGATGCAGAACAACACTAGTTTACATGTGAAGCTATATGGTTTGTGAAGAGAGTCACAAACAAGGAATCCAATATTGTGCAACTAGGAACCACATTGAGAGATAGATCTCTGACATGGTACATGGAGTACAAGTCTACCATGCTAGTGGAAAAAAAAAGGTCCCCGATGGAGATAAAGAGAGATCTACTTAGGGAATTTCAAAAGCCTAAGTTAGAATCACAATGTATAATAGAGGTCAAAAATCTTAAGCAACTAGTTGGAGAAATTGTGTGGGATTATCACCAACAGTTCAATATTTTATTAGACAAATTGGCATTTCAACTCCAATATGTCCAACATCGACAATGGTTTGTTGTTGGAATATTACCACATATTTGAGTCCCTCTCACCCAATAGAAGGTGATGACCCAAGAATAGGTCGTGGAAATTTCAATGTGGTTAGAAGACACCCTAGGAGGTGGTGAGAGATCAGTAGGGTTGATGCAGGTACTAACCCGAATTAGATCACTATATTATTTTCCATGTATCTTGATGCTTTCAGAGTGGAAAAAATTGGAGGAAACAACTTTCAAGGTCATTTTAGTGGCAGGTCCCAGTTGGAAAAATTAGGGTCTGAAACCTTTCAAGGCCATTTTGAGGCATCAATTGACATTTTTTTGGATTAAAACTTTCCCATAAGGACTCAGACCCTGTAACGCTATTTTACACATCAAGACCTTTCCAATGGTACAAAAATCTTATCAATCAGAGTTTGTATGTAAATGTTATTCCTCCCACAAGTTGATCTATCATGTTGACCACCATGGTATGAGAGGATGTTGCATTATCCCCCATTACTCGTGCATATGGGGCTAACCATGTGAAATATTTCAAGAAGATTCTAGAAGGTTCAAAATACTACCAAAATTAAGGGTTGAGGAAGTAAAAACCCTATCCCTAGACGGCTATTGAGCTTGGTTAAATATCGAGCCACTAGGAGGAGAAGGGGTTCCATTATTTTTCATTGTGTATTGTTCCATAGCTAAGAAAATCATATGAGAGTGTTATTTTGCAAGCATAATAGAGGAGGAGAGATTATGTAGTAGCCATACAGGCCACAAGTCAAACGAAACTCCACAAAGAGTGCCTATTTATTTATACTTGCATCATTTCTATACCAGAGAAAAGAGAGCAAAGCAACCTCACCTTTTAGATGGGTTTTCTTCCTTGTTAGGTTTCCTAGGTCATATCTTGTGTTTATTTGTGGATGGTTTGATTGTATTTTATTGTTCTACATTTTCATCATTTTAACTATTTTATGCATAAGAAGAAAATCAGTTACTAAATATTATGGATATCTAAAGGAAAAATAACCTTAATAATAAATATTTTCAGTATTTTATTAGATATGTTGTGACGAACTATTCCAGTGGAATATCCATGACACTTTACATATTAGGTACAATATCAACTTGTGACCCTCACTATGCAACTGCAAGATATGGAAAAGGCTAAGGCGATGTGTGAGAATGTGTGGTGTACTACATGTCACGCTGAAGGGCACCATAGGAATGAGTGTCCTATGTTGGGGAATTACACAACAACGGGTGCGTCGAATCTGTTTCCAACAGGACCACAAATGGAGTGGTGTGAGATCTGTCAACAATGGGTTCATATAACTACCTGTTTCCCCACATTGCAAAAGTATAAAAAGACCACACACACTCCATTATGTGAGTTCTTAAAATCCATGCGACATGATGTGAACAATTGTCGGTCACTGCAGTTAATGCAAGAACACATTGCAGATGCTTTCTGGGTCCAAGAAGAATAGAAGGGTGGAGATTGCAGATGCTTTGATAGAGGAGGCTACCAAGGAGGATAGAGAGGAGGATATGTAAGAGGAAAAAGAAGATTATATGATGTTGGTGGAGGAATGCCAACTACCTCTTTTAATTTTGGTGAAGTAAGCCACTTATCACGACTTTGTACCAAACCGTGTGCACTCTGTGGATATTTCCATAGTGTATACCATGTCATGGAGGACTGTCGAGATATTTTGGCCAAATGGGAAGAGAAGAAGGGACATTACAATATGATGATTGTGGAGCTGCGTGAAAATGAGAAGCCAAAAGAAGAAGTGGACATATGGGTGGTAACCCGAGGAGGCATTTGTATGGGAGCTCACCTGGAACAAGGAGAAATTTTGGGTCAAAATGTAGAGGGAAATATCATAAAAATGGCACAAGAACCTTCTAAATTTGACTTCACATAGAAAAATGAATTCTTGTGTGAAGCCCTAAAGGAAATAAAGGAAGACAACGCACATGAATAAGTGAGGTGCACAATGCAGAGGGTGATGGAGGAAGTCCACTTCTGAGAAGACCTACAACGCACAATGCATATGGTATTGGAAGAAACTTGCTTACACGAGGAAGCACAATGTGCATCACAAAATGCACTGGAATAAGAACACATGCGCTAGGATTTATGACGTATGGTGCAAGAGGGAACACAACATGACACGTGTGTCAAGACTGAATAAAAAAAACAGGTAAGTGACTTCTTGCATTGTTTCCTTAAGATGTTGGGTGACCATGTAGCTGCAAAAAACCTCACCCACATGCTGACAAGATGTATGCAAGAAGGGGAGAAAAATACTATAATTTCTTCCCCACTACCTGAATGAGATGTGTGTCATGTAAGCATAAGGAAGCACACATGGAGAGAACTTAATATGAAAACCGAGCATAAAAGCTATGAGATGGACCATGTCATGTTGGACCTCGGATCCGACATGAGCATGCTACCAAATAAATCATGGGAGTTGATGGATAAACCAAAATTTGTGTGGTCCTCGATTCAACTTAGACTTGCCAACCAATACAAAATCTATCCTATTGGAAGGTTGGAGCAAGTGGAAGTGAGAATTGATAGGGTGAAGACTAAAGTAGACGAGATCATTGATGACTCAGACCCCCATCCAAATCTACCTGGTATAGATTGGGAATTTGATTATAATGTCTTATTGAACTTGAAGTAGTGACATATGTCCTTTGAGACATACACTTTGTGAATTATTGCGCCAATGGAACCAAATGAGGGTGAAATATATAATGAGCCCATGAATGAGGATACATAGAGTTTGATCATAGAAAACATATACAATATTACAGGGTGCAAGGAGGACTATGTGAACCTAACAACATGTAGTGAATTGAGGTGGAAAATTTTTTGCTCCTACGACACAAAGTGAACATTGGACGATGTTAAACCTATTAAAGGAGCATATGCAAGCACTACAATTGATGTTGGATAGATGTTGATAGTTGCATAGTTCATTAAACTTGAAAAAGTGCATCATTTGCACACCGTTCAACACATTATTGGGACATGTGGTATGCAAGGAAGGATTATTAGTAGATCAAGAAAAGATTTCCACGATAGTGGATATGTTGGATCCCAAATCCATTAGAGAATGGTATGCCACTTTGAGACACATAGGTTATTATAGATGATTCATATGGAGTTATGAAAGGGACCAAGTGTAAATGTAACGTATATATAGGTTGGTGAGACGTTGACACCTGGATATGGTGTTGCACGCATCAGAGTAAGTGCGCGGAGAATGGTTATAAATAAAGGGTGCACACATTTTGTGTGTTGTGCACACCTAGGTAAGTGCACACATTGCACCATGTTGCGTGCACTTGGGTAAGTGCGTTGTAATGACTTGGAAGTGCACACAGTTTATTTATATGTATGGTTGGTTATGTATTGAGGTTGAAGAGCCTATGTGATTATGAGGTTGGTGAGACTGGATGCAAATAGGCCAGGTTGCCTGTCCATGTAAATGTAATCATGATTATTAATATAATATGGCATCACTACGCGCTGGATGACTCAAACGAAAAGAGATGGGGGGCCTACTCCATCGAAAAAGGAAAAAGGGGGTGAGTCGTAAGTCTTGGGAAATATTTTAATGATATTTCCATAAAAGTGTAATGTGGATGTGTTTTAATCCTAAGTTCCCAAGGGTAGGGAACGGGTCACCAAGTGGCTTAAAGCTACTTCTGAAGGTGACAAGTGTCAAGTAGAAGGAATGCAATATATGTTGTTGGCCTTGGTGTATTTTGAGCATTATTATGATTATTATTCATGTTGCAAGCTCTTGTGAACAAAAGGGGGTCAGACTGTATGGAAAATTTGATTATTACCTTATCTACAAAGAGAGGCTTGAAGGAGTTGTGGACTATAATCAGAATTACTGTCGAGGAGACATTTTGACAGACCGTGAGCAGTCTCTCTTGGTGAGAGATTGGTTGTTGTGTAAAGGTTTTCAGACCCATAAGCATACTCTCCAAGCGAGATTTTTGTTGAGAGTTGTTCCTTGGTGCGTTGAGCATTAGTCGCAGGGCTCAAAAAATTCTTGTCTGGCCTGTTGTTGGTAACCCTCATAAGGGAAGTGGGGAAGTCGAAGGATTATTGAGCAAATAAGGAGCATAGTTCCTTGGTTGTGCCAAGTGCGTGGGGAATGAGGCATTGTGGGCTAGATGCAACAGTGGGCACCTAGGACCGAGTAATTTTGTTGAGTTTCAAACCATACCTTATCACTAGGAACCCTTTTGCTTTGTGGAGTTGTTCCTCTTCTTAGGGGTGACCTCTTGTTGAAAGCTTATGAGAAACAATGTTTATGGATGGGAGGAACGTCTGAGTCAAGGCTGCAGTTGGTGACTTTAATTTAAGATAAGTGTTCCTTATGTACTTGACTTGGTTACTACGTGATTTTTTGTCTATGTTCGACATAGGTTAAATTCTTATATGTGTTGCATATAAGTATTTGTTGTTATATTGTTTATTGTTTCATGCTCGTGCAAGTATAGTGCACATATCCTGTATTCATAGTTGTGCATGGAAATGATCAATGTGGTTAGTCTTTCTTGTTAATTTATCCATGTAATTTTTGTTATGAATCAACTAGAAGAGGATTGAGTGGTCGAGTGCACAGGAAGGTATCCTTTGTACACTAAGAGACTAGAATTTGTGCATGCAGACAGAGAATTTGATTCCACGCATAGTGAAACCTGAGATGGTATTTGATTCCTAGATGGTCGTACGCATGGTTGAACTATGTGATATGAATGCTAGTGCACTCATTTGGTGCACGCAGATTTCAGTTATTTCCACTGCTTAAGTTTGTAATAAAAAAGATTGTTGCTTTCGTTGTTATAAGTTGCATGGCACGACTCAAGTTTGGGCTAACTGTGTGACTTCAAGAGATACTGCGTGGATTGTGTTTAAAGTGTATTTTGTGCAGTGTACTTCTAGAGTAACATTGGTGAGAGGTATGTTGGTTGACTTAGTGCTCCTGAAGTTGAGCATGTGTAAGGTGGTAATGGAATCATCTCGAGGGTGACTAAGTATGTTACAAATTGGTATCAGAACTTTTTCAGAGTGTTCTATGGAGTAGCATGGCCCAGCCTAGGTGGTTGGGGATGTTACATTTTGAAACCAACTTTAGATCATCCTATCGACCACCTGGCTACTAAAGTGGCACCAAGAAAAACACTTAGGAAGACTACTCTCTAGTACCTCGGTAATCAGGTAGTACGGATAAGGGTACGGTCGATCCTTGTTAGTTGGTTCCTTGAGATATTGGGTTGAGTATTAATGTTCGACCCCAAACGTATATCAGAGAGCTATAGCATAGAAAAAACCATTATGTGTAGCAACCCTAAAAACCCTAACCCTTGGGAAGGGAACAAAACAGAACAACAATGGAAATGTTTTCTTACTGCACAACCCTTCCTCATGCATCTAGGTTGCAAAATTTGTACACAATTTTTCTTGTTAACAATTTGGACATTCTGTCACTGCATTATTCTTCAGGCTAGAGTATAACTCTGCAGTATTTTTTTTTTTTTTAAATGAGTATAGTGGTCCCATCAACACCATTATTCGAGACCTATCCCATTAGATTCCTCTCTTCACCCTGATTGTTGTGGTACCTATCACTTGTAAGACATTTTACATGGACCCACCCACCCTTCCAAACACCCTTGTTTTCCACCTATCCCATTTTATTCCTCTCTTTTCCCTGCCCGTCGTGGGATCTGTCACCTATAACCCCTCTTTTTGTGTGGACCCACCTACCCATTTTTTTCCTATTCACAAATGACTCTCACCTGCAACCAAGAACTCACTAGCTTGATTATCGACAACACCCAGAACAAGCATAACATCATGAAATTAACTTCCAACCTTAGCTCCCTCAATTCCTTTGTTCAAACCCTCAAGGACCAATATGCCACCCTCAAAGACCAAATATGCCACCATTAAAGAGAAACTCGACAAATTGATGAGTCAATCCCTAAACCCTACCTCCTCTAAGAACCTTCCTACGATGAAGACACAGATTCTTCCCATTTCCACACACTTCATTCCAATCACCTTCATCGTGAACTGCATCTTCCCATAATTGAGGTGAGCAAATTTGATGGCTCAAATCCCACGGGCTGGATCACTCAAATGGAACATTATTTTTCCTTGCATGAAATTACTAATTAATTGGCCAAACTTCGTTACAGTGTCCTCTCTCTAGAACCTTAATGTTGGAAATGGTGGTAATGGCATAAAAATTCACGCCAAGGGTATGCATCTTGGACACAGCTTGTTGTTGTTTGACCAAGTTGAAATAGTCTAACATAGTGGAAGACTTTATTGTTTCCTTTAAGAACTTGGATTTCATAATGGATGGCATGTCATATGCTTTCTTCCGGGAATTCTTTATCAATGGCCTGAAGGATGAAATACGAGCCCGGATCCTAATTGATCGCCCTTGGACTTGGTTGGAAGATACTAAATGAGCTAAGGAAGCACAACATGTTGTCTCCTCCCAAAACAAGAAACCTTCCTTTATTCCTTTCCCTAAACCCACCAATTCTGCTCCTCCTTCCACTCCTCTCAATATCCATAAATTAACTCAGGTGGAAATGGTTGACCGCCAACTCAAGGATCTTTGTTATAATTGTGATGACAATTATTTTTCAGGGCACAAGTGTAAGGAACATAAGTTTTTTATGGCCATTTTTTAGGATGTTTCTAATGAGGATGTCAATGTTTCCCCTGTGGCATAGCTACCCCAAAATGATGATATTACTCTGCCCTCTTATCCACCAAAAGTTGAACCACTAATTTCGTTGAACGCCCTCACTAGTTTCTCTACTCCCTAAGACCTCAAGTTAATTGGCTACAATAAGCACAGGAAAGTCATCATCCTATTTGACAGTTGCAACACCCATAATTTTATTTATCGCCGCATTTCCCAAGAAACCGATTTTTATATCCATGCAATCACCAATTTTCCAATCATGATTTCCAATGGCGATTCCATGAAATGTGGGGGGCATTGTGAAAAATGTGTGCTTACAAATTGGTTAGTACCACCTGAAATCTCATATGTTTTCTATCGACATGGGTAGTTTTTATATTGTGCTTTGTGTTAAATGGTTATACACTCTAGGCCCCATCACCATGGATTTTAAGGACTTAACCATGCAATTCCAATAGGGGGACAACAATATCAGTTCCAAGGAATCACAATAGGATCCCCTAAGATCATAAGTTCCCACTACATGAAAATGTACTCACAAAATGTCATTCCATTCCATTCAAGTAGTTGAAACACCCTTTGTGTGTCCCAACCTCCAATCTATACTCTCCCAACAACAATTTGTTTTTAACACTCCTCATGGAATTCCCCCTTCTCACAGTGTCTGTGATCATTCCATTCCACTCATACCAGGAAGTCTTCCTCCCAATGTTCGCCCTTATCCTCATCCATTTTCCCTAAAAAATGAAATTGAGAAAATTGTTCAAGAGTTGCTAGAAGCGAGTGTTATCCATCCTAGTACCAACTCCTATTATTCTCTTGTAGTCATGGTACTCAAGATGGAAGACACTTGGAACATGTGTCTCGATTTCTATGCCCTCAACAAACTCAGAATCAAAGACAAATTTCCTATTCCTGTCATTGATGACCTTTTGGACAAATTGAGTGGTGCTCAGTGTTTTACCAAACTTGATCTCAGTTTTGGCTACAACCAGATACATATGAAAGAGGAAGACATTCCCAAGAATGCATTTAGAACTCATGATGGTCACTATGAGTTCTTTTTCATGCCCTTTGCTCTGTGTAATGCCTCCTCCACTTTTCAAAGTCTCATGAATCCTGTCTTTCGTCATTTCCTCAATCATTTTGTCTTATTTTTATTTGATGATATTCTCATCTATAGTAAAACTTGGTAAACCCATATAGCCCATGTGGATCACGTTCTACTACTATCTAAGCACAAAATTTTTCTCAAATAGTTTAAATGTGCTTTTGGAGCCTCTAAAATTGAGTACCTGGGTCATATTGTCGGCAAGGATGGTTTATGGGTGGATCCTAAGAAAATTGAAGATCTGAAGAATTGGCCTCACCCTAAAACTCTTAAAATATTATGTGGCTTCCTAGTTTTAACAAGTTATTATCACAAGTTTGTTCATAATTATGGAAAAATTACATCTCCTCTCATTGCTCTCCTTAAAAATAATACTTTCAATTGGACTCCCACAACTGATCAATCCTTCCATGCCTTGAAAGAGGCTATGTGAATGAATCCTAACTAGAAATACCAAACTTCACCAAGAATGTTTTCTTGGAAAGTGATGCATTAGGGAAAGGAATTGAGGCAGTCCTCATGCTAGATGGCCAACCTTTGGATTTCACTAGAAAACAATTTTTTGAGCGACATTTGGGCCAATCAACCTATGAAAAAGAAATGATGGATATTTTGCAGGTAGTGGATCTTTGACATCCTTATCTATTGGTGAAATGCTTCCAAATTAAAACTGATCATCGTGGCCTCAAGTATTTTCTAGAACAAAGAATTTCATCCCTGGAGCAACAAAATGGGTGACCAAGTTGTTTGTATATGATTACGAGATCATTTACAAGAAGGGAAAATAAAATGTGGTTGTTGATTCTCTTTCAAGAAAATATGAAGAAGAAGGGTCCATATTTTCCCTCTCTTTCATTGTTGCATATTGGCTTCAAGTCATTCACCAGGAATGGTTGCAAGACCCCAAACTTTCTAGCTTGACCCAACAATTGCAACAAGATTCTCAAGCTTCTCAAGGATACTCTTGGAATAATAAAGAGATTTGTTATAAAGGTCACATGTATTTAAGCAAATTATCAAACCTTAAATCCATTATCCTCTCTGATCTTCATGCTTCACCCACAGTTGGGCATTCAGGATTTACCAAAACCTATGAAAGGGTCAAATGTTCTTTTTTTCTGGGAAGGTATGAAACAAGACATCCACTCCTTTGTGGCTGAATGTGATACCTGTCAACGCAATAAAGGGAGAAACATTCAAAGATCCAAGCACATTCCAACCGCTCTCAATTCCACCTACTATTTGGACACATATTTCTACAGAATTCATTGTTGTCATACCTAAATCAGACAATAATTCATTCATCATGGTTGTAGTAGATCGTCTTTCCAAATATGTTGATTTATGTGTTCTTCAACACTCATTCACTACATCCACAGTGGCTCGAATTTTTATGGATAATATATTCAAACTCCATGGCATGCCTCATTCTATTGTCTATGACGATGATCCAAATTTCACCAAATTTTTTTGGCAAGAATTATTCAGGCTCCAAGGAACCCAATTACATCTCAACACTACCTATCATCCCTAGATTGATGGACAAACTGAAGTTGTCAACAAGTGTTTGGAAACATATTTGCAGTATTTTGCATCCAATTGAAAAACTCAGTGGAATTAGTGGTTACCCCTAATTGAATGGTGGTACAACACATATTACCACACTATCACTTGCATGAATCCCTTTGAAGCGATCTATGGGAAAAATCCATCGTCAGTTCTCTCATACATGCTAGGTGTTTCCAAGGTTCAAGAGGTTGAAAAAACTCTTATATTCCATGTGGTCGTTTTCCCTACCCTCAAAGAAAATTTGGCCATGGCACATAATCACATGAAGCAACAAATAGATCATGGTTTTCAAAACATCAATTTGTCGAAGGGGACTAGGTGTTTATTCATCTGCAACCTTTTAAGAAAACTTCACTCAAAGATGAACATTGTCATAAAATCACCCCCATGTTTTATGGTCCCTATACAATTCTCAAGTGAGTGGGGCCTATGGCCTACAAGTTATCTCTTCCTAGTCACTCTAAGCTCCATCTCATTTTTCATGTCTTATGCTTAAAGAAAGTGATCAGAACTAAGTGCCAAAATCAAACCAGTCTTC
>ML820114.1:250082-294280 GCA_009831015.1 Picea engelmannii | reverse complement strand
ATTTCCTTGGCCTCCAAGTTTTGCAAACCAATGAAGGAATTTTTCTTTCCCAGTCTAAGTATGCTTGTGACCTTCTTCGTCACTTTCACATGGACGATTGTAAACCAACCCCTTCTCCCTTCCAGTCTGGAGTCAAGCTTTCTACCACCTGTACTTCTCCTGAAGTTGATGCCACCCTGTACCATTAGTTAGTTGGTAGCCTCTTATACTTGACTCATACCCGTCCTGATCTTTCCTTTATTGTTGGTCTTGTTGCTCGATATATGCAAACACCCCATGAAAGCCATTGGAAAGCAGCTAAAAGGATACTTCGTTATGTTCATGGCACAGTTCATTTCAGGATACATTACAGTTTAGGGGGGACTCCTTTATTGGTTGGTTTCACTGATTCAGATTGGGTCGACGACTCTGATGATCGGAAGTCTACTGCAGGTTATGTTTTCAGCCTTGGTTCATGACCTGTCACTTGGGCCTGTAAGAAACAATAGGCTATTGCACTTTCCTCAGTAGAAGCAGAGTACCGAGCATGGGTAAATGCAAGTCAGGAAGCCCTGTGGCTTCGACGGATCCTTTCAGAGTTTAGATTCGAGCACCAACATCTGACTAACATTTGGTGTGACAATCAGAGTGCCATCAAGCTCGCCAAAGACCCAGTTCAACATCAGCGTAGCAAACATATCGAGCTACACATGCACTTCATCAGAAAGCTCATTCATGATCAAGTTATTGAAGTGATCTTTTGCCCTACAGAAGATCAAGTTACAGACATTTTCACAAAGTTTCTTACAGAAGCGAAGTTTTCCAAAGTTCGATCTATGTTAGGAGTTCAAGAAGTTGTCATTAAGGGGGGATAGGCTTTAATGCCTCCTTCCTTCTCCTATTGTGTCACTATTGTAAATCCTTCAATCCTATCCCAAGTTGTTCTTAAGGGGGGATGTTAGGATATTTAGACACTTAGGAGTTAGTAAGATCTACTTGGTCTATTGTGTCATTAGGTATAAGTGTGTTTTCTAGTGTGTTTCTTTAATATGCATTAGTATGCATTTGTAGTTAGGAAATCCGACGGTCACGATATGTTCCCGACATAGAGTGATCCAAATTTTCATACTCTCCTCGATATTAACGGCCATTGATCCGTGGCTTAACACCCGATTGGTCCATGATCTCTATTTAAATAGCATGGAGGGTCATTTGCTGATGATCGATTGTGAGAAACTCTCTTGTAAAATATCATTGTAATCTTTTTCTTTGCATTAATAAACTGCTCCAAGTGGTCGCGTTGGCTGGGGCCATGGATGTTTCCCCATAGGGGTTTTACCATGTGAAAACATCAGTGTGTTGATCTTTGATCTGGTTATGTGAGTGGTTACTAAAGGTGTTCATCCTCTGTTCGAATACCTGTGTTGTCGACCATCATCTGCACCTGCACGGAAAATGTTTGTTGATGCGCCTCCTGTAACTGCGCTTCCAGCTTCCTTACCTCTGAATCCTCGACGAGGCATTCATATGTCTGTGCGCTTCTATCACTCAGTTGTTTGCATTCTGAGGCGAGGGCTCTAATTATTACTACTATGTTCTTAGCGGTCTCCTCCCTCTGGTCACGCACCTCATGCAGGGTGCTTGGTATGGTTTGGGCCTCTAATTTTGTTATCCTAGTCTGAAGTTGTTGGAGGGTCTCAGCGAGCTTCACTATTTGAGCTTCGACCAACTCTTCCCCTTCATGTGCCAAGCCTAGCACAAAGCAATGTGCTTTAATCACCGCTTCTTTGACCATGGCTTGCTCTGCGAGCAACTGCTCCTTTTCTCTTTGTAGCTGAGCTTTTTCCTCCTGAAAAATTCTCCTGAAGCACTGCTTTGTCATTTTCATGAGCAGCTACACTGTCATGCGTTGCTCGTAAATGCACTAAGACTTCGTCCTTCTCCTTTTTCAAGGCGTTTGTAGCCTTCTCCTTCTCTTCCTATGCTCTCTGAAATCGATCTTTTGTTGCATCTGCAATCCTTCTCAATTGGGTTGGTTCATCCTTCATGACAATCCATCTCTATCTCATTGACGAGGTAGTTCGCCTAGTTCATCTGCATGCCCTCCACACACTTTCCTGCAAGATCCACCACGAACTCGGTGACCTGTGTGGGGCAATTATTCCTTACTATATTGCCATCTAGGAGTTGGAAAGCGAGGCGCACTACGCCATCCTGTATAGAGGCTACCTTGTAACCTCACTTTTCTTTCTCTACTTCTCCATAAGCTTCTTTGATGTGTTGTGCCAAATATCGGTCTGAGGCATTCCCTGGATAAAATTGCTGAGGGTCGGGACCATTCACGCTCAAACCTGTGATTCGGTGGATCAACGCCAGATCCACAGTAATCCTCTTGTCAAGACATAAGTATCTTCCATGATAGCACGACAGAAGGAGTTTAACGCAAGCGTTAACCTCCTGGTGGCGGCCAAAATGCAGGATCATCATGAAATTCAACACAGTGGACTGCGTCAACCCCTTAATCCATGGTTGCGAGACGAGGTGAGGTTTCTTTCCGGTTGACTTCGTCAAGTAGCGATAGGGCGCTAACATAGCGTAGTTCTTCTTGTCTCCTAAGTTGAAGTCGTTTTTCTTCAATAGAGGGATTTGTCCTAACCGACTCTCGACTATGCAGATTCCTTTCGGAATGTACGCAGTGAACACGACGTACTCAAAATCTAGGGGAATGTTGTCACAGTTAACAACGCCAACCAAAGGTGGGATATACTCGGGTAGGATCGACGGGATCTACTTCACATTAACCAAATCACCGTGGTGCTTACTTTGTTGTTCAACTATAAGGTTGACACGGCCAGAACGACGTCCAGTCGAAGGGGAAGCCTACAATCCCCTACTCGATGACGTCTGAACACATTTATATATCGGTTTGTCGTCCATTATCTTCTTAAGGACCTCCTCGACAGACTTCTCCAAATCACTAGGTTCGCCCGACATTCTCGCTCTTATCAGACATGCAGGGTAGACAAACGAACAGGTGGGGTAGACAAACGGACAGGCATGGTCTTCTTTCAGATAATGACAGATTGCACATCTCGACACTTGGACAATTATTTGCTTAGCTTAGTCAATCACGGGTAGCAAAAAGTGGTCCCAGTGCAACGACCAATAAGTTAAATAAGCGGGGCATCATGACGGATCTTCCAACGACCAGGAAATGCTTCCATCAATATAAAAATGTCCGTTATGGCGCGGTCTAAACGTCCCAAAAGCAGTCCATCAGAACATAAATGTGTTTTCTAACTATTCTGGAGCGTCATTCTAACGGTCGGGGCGCCTCCAACGATCATATAACTTTGTCAGGGAGAAGTCCAATTCTGTGCGGTCCTGTCGTTTCAGCGAGGTTCAAATCCTACGAACTTGTCTCCTGGGAGGTTTCAATCTGTGAAGTCTTCCATCTGATTTCTATAGCTTCTTGTATATTTTCCAACTTAGTATTCTTTTTATTGAACTTCTATGCCTTCTTCCCTGTGATCTGTGTCTCTCTAACTGTTTCTAGAATCCTCTTTCCATTTTTATTTGTATCTTCCCCTAGCGTGGTGGCTTCGCACTGTTGAGGTGCCCTCAAAGGGTCTAAAGTTAATATCTCTTTTCTTAATACTTCTTGAGTGGATATACTTATTTCTTGCATAGATAGGTTCTTCAAGCCTTCTTGCATTCTTTCAACCTTGACATCTAATTCTCTTGCCTTCTGTCCCTTCTGCGTTGTTACTTTGCTCTGTTGCTTCGACTTATCCTCTCGTTCTTCTATTAGTCTGTCTATTTTCTTAGCTATGAAATCCCTTACTTCTTTCTTTTTCTTTTCCGTAGCTTCTTCCTCTTATTTCCTTCTGATCTGATCCTTCTTAATCCAAGTCTTATCTAGAAATAGAGGGAAATGGACGTTGTCCCCAACAAACCGAATGGCTTCAAATTCTTCTTTAGTCGATGTTCCATGAACAATCATAGGTATATTAGTTACTCTTCCACATAAAGTTATAATTTTACCTTTAAACAAGCCTATCCTTCTTAAAGAAGGTACCATAAAAGGCTTTCCCAAGATTCCCCAGGTTTCTTATGTCATAATATTCACTTGTGTTTCTTCATCGAAGACATAGTCTATGTCGAAGTTTTATATTCTTGCACTTATGCACTGTTTTTCTTTCAGGATCTCTGGTAAACTGACATCTTTGTGAGCATCCATCATTTCTTTCAACTGTAATAATGTACTTTGAACTTCCTCTTACCCTTTCTCTTTATGACTTTTTAACATGCCCTTAGTCTCTTGAATTCCTTCATAGTTTTATTCCCTTATGTTCATCCCTTCAACTTTAGCAATCATCCTTGGACAATCCTCAACCTCATGAACAACAATCTTACAACAAAGACAAATAGGACCTACCTCAGGACATTCCTTAGCAAGATGTCCCAGTCTTCTGCAGTTATAACACAAAGTCAATCATCTTTTTCTCTTATATGTTCCCCAACTTTTTATGTATTGTGTATCTCCTCTAGGGTCATAGTGTTGGACCAACAATCTGCAAAAAAATATTCTAGGTTCCTCCATCCACTTATTAGTCCAAAAAATCTTTATATGCATAGGAATAACATATATTTCTTCATTTCCATTAAATTTACTCAAATCAACTCTTTCTTTCAACTGCGCCCTAGCTTTCAGGCTAGGACAGAACCTATTCAACATACTTAAGTACATGCTTTCAAAATAAAAAATTTCACTTATCTTTCTCTTGCCAAAGCACAAAACTTACCTCTTTAGAATCTTACCTCTTTTCTTTAGATCGTCTTACTTTCTTGGCACAAATCTTCGCAATTCAAGTAGAGTATTGCGCACTTCAGCAGCAGATCTACGCACATAGCTTCTCTTTTTCTTTACTTCAGTTCCCAACAATCCCAGTTTCAGGTCCCAACAACTGAACCATTTGTTGGCACAGGGCAGACCCATGGTTCAACGCTTAACAACGCACCAACAAAACCCCAACTACCATCCCTTTCGGAAACACCTGCGAAGCAGGTGAAGTCTTACCCAAGGTAGAAGCAGGGGGGGTTACAGGACACAGGTGTCTGTAACCAGGATGGGACACATATCTGTGATAATAACACTTCGTAGAGTATTCTATTAACGCTTATAAGATGACATGCATTATTTCATTAACCTTATTAACATCGCAGAACATACCCAATGATAGATCTAGCGTAGTAACAACTAAGATTATGCACTTCAAACACTTAGCACTTAACACTGTGAATCAGATCTAGCATTTTAACATAAACAAAGCATTTAAGCAAAGCATACATATTCATTACACCTTCTAATATAAGCACTAAGCAAAACATAACAAAGATAACATTGCACAAATAAAACCATAAGACACCAGATATATGTGGTTCACCCTAGTGTGGGGCTACATCCACCAACTACTTCGCCTCTTTATTATTCGTTTGAATCTTACATTTATCCACTCATGTGCACTAAGCCACAGAGTCAAGCTTTGCACTGGACATGAGATCTGCGCACTGAGCACCAGATCCTCCTTCCAAAACTAGGTCAAGGCACAGAGCCAACTCTCTATCAAGCATAAAGCCTTAACACACATACATTCCCTTGCACAAAGCCACTCGAACTACTTGCACTTAGCTCAAAAAGACTACCTCTCCTACAATACATTCTTCTTTATTTATACTTTTACCAACCCTTACAATATGGCCAAACATGGGAAAACCCATGGGCCGACATCCCATAAACCCATTACAAAAACCCTAGAGAACCCCTTACTGGGTCTACATAGCTCGTAAAAATGGGTGAGATCCGCGATCTCAGCTTCGCCTAGGTGTTCCTTGTTCAACTAGTGTGTCGAAGTTCAAAAGTGGGTCAAATCTAACCAAGGTTTCCTCAAAACTTGGTCGAGGGCCAACAACATATAACATCAAACATCTCCATTATGTCTTTGGTATCACTACATGCATCAACCTGTTGTATGAACTCGTTTGTATCACATATTTCATCAACCATTTGGAGAAGCTCCTATGTAGGACATGTGAAGGTCAATTTGGGTGTGCAATCCACTTTTATGCTAATTCGAAGACGATGTTTTTTTAAGGGGAGGTTCTTTAGAGCCCTTCGTCGTCTGTACATATAAACAAGTACCATGTGCGCCTATCCACAATGTATCAACAAGTGCCACGTGTGCCTGTTTGTGACCCACTAATGTGATGGATGCATTGCTCGTCAATGTCATCGGTGAGATTATGGTCAAGAAGGCGGTAGAGATATCCACAACACAGGTAGTGGGGACAAAACCCTAGAGCACGCTCAGTAAGAAAATGCTTTCCATTGTACTCTTGGCTTGTACCAACTTCACAGATCTGAAGCAAGGTATAACCATACATAGAGAAATGATTGCAAATGGATTTCAGTGTGATATGTTTGTGAAGAGTGCTCTTGTAGGCATGTTGAAGTAGTGCTTCCTTGGATGTCTAATCACAAGAGAGTGTAGAGTTTTAGCATTGAAGACAAGAGAGTGCATCGCTTCATCTATGTCAACCAAGATTGTTTTTTGGGAAAAACCCTTTCACCTCCTTTCATCATCAAAATGGTTTGATTATTGTTGTTTTTTTAGCTTAAGAGGAGTTAGGTAACTATAAATGGAAAATAACATCTATTAAATATATGTACTTAAAAAAAGGCAACAAAATAAGGTGAATATTAACATTCCAACCCATTATAGTTTAAGAAAAAAAACTTTATTTTCCAACATATATACCATGGATTGTGTTCGACGTTCCCTTCCCCCACTTCGAGGTATGCTAGTTTATTTGAAAACAAACATAAAAAAAAAATTGCATAATGAAAAATAAACACAAATTGTGTTAAATTCAACTTCATTTCGAAAAATAACATATACTTTGATGGTGTATCACACAACATTGGATGGATGCGTTGCAAGAGTTAAGTTGTCCAAAACAAATATAACATAAACTAATGCACTCGTGAGTTTTTCGTTACAATTCATCATCCATTCCATGTGTGTTATCTTATGTACATCTCTTTTTGTGGAGGTACAGTTCTTCATGAAGGAACGACTCTTTTTGTGGAGGTACAATTCTTCATGAAGGAACGATTATTTTGGTGGACAAGGACACGAGTTCCTTTGCCCACTATACTCTCTCTAAGGTCGTATCATTCATCCATTTAGTTCACATGGTTTGTTTCTTCATCATGATTAATGAAAAGTCATCTCATTTGGAAAGAGATTATACCATGCACTTTGTCTCATCTTGGTTTGGTGAATATATATGTAGATCCTTCCCTATCTTTGTCATGGTCTATAAATCATCTTAGTTGGACTTTTGGACAAGGATGAAGCACTCTTGTAATTTATTGAACCATGGGGGAAGTAAGTGCCTCCTTCCTATCTTTGTCATTGTTTTTAAATCATCTTAGCTCATGGACATAGACTTTTGGACAAGGAGAAGCATTCTTGTAATTTATTTAACCATGGAAAAAGTAACTTCCTCCTTATCTTTGTCATTCTCTATAAATCATCTTAGCTCATGAACTTTTGGACAAGGATGTAGCACTCTTGTAATTTATTAAACCATGGAAAAGTAACTTCCTCCTTCTCACCCTAGAATAGGAATATCTACAAATGTGTTTCTTAGAGGATTTTTTTCATAGAAATATTATTAATATGTTTTACTTCAAATGGAACATAAATTTATCTTATTGAGTACCATTTTGAAAAAATTATACAATGGTAGTTTAACCTATTAATGTCAACATATCACTTAGGAAAAACTCAAATTCCTTAAAATATGTTTGTACTTCACATTGCGAAATAAGAATAATATCAATCGACACTTGTGAAATTCTCTAACATTATTACTTGGAAACATTGCAACATGAAAGAGATGGAACATTTCATTGTTGAACACAACATCATTTTTTATCCTTATTGTAAACCCATATATAAAGAACAAAGACCTATGTCCACCAAAACAACCTCCTTTGTCACTAAAAAATCCAAAGTGTAAGTACCATTAAACTCATCAACTAACCTAAGTGAGTGGATAATGTAGTATGTGTAATCAATAGTGTTTGCCACGATACCGCCTTACTTTGCTAGATGGGAAGACACTTATGTGTTCTTTGAAATCCTCCCACCTAAAGGCCTTCCATTTTGTATTCATGTGCATATCCCTTTATGCCATGGATAACATCACATACAGCTTTGCATGCACACACATGAGAGCCCATATGTACGCTTACACCATATTCTACACATCTTGCTTGCAAAAAATTGCATTCAACACAATGTACCTCTATGTTGCTGGATCATGTTGTCATTGATGCCAATGGTTTGATTGATTGATGCCATTGATTGATGTCAAGTGATTGATTGATGCCATTGATTGATGTCAAGTGATTGATTGATGTCAAAAGATTGATCGATTGATGATTGATGTGATGTAATATGTTTTGTCCTTGATTAGAATGCATAGATGAAGATGGATCAATGAGTTTTCATTGATATGATGAAGATCAATGAGTTTTCATTGATATGATGAAGATCAATGAGTTGTCATTGATACATGATGAATATGGATCAATGTGGTTTCATTGGCATATGATGCATTGTTGGAAAAATGTATAGATGACTCATTATTTTCTTATCATGATTGATAAGGTGCACAAATGGATGAACTCCAAAGTGGTCCCCTTATGGTGAAAGCCCAAACGGGAAGACGCTTTACGGATTGAGTTATCCTGGAAGAATGGTCAGAGGACTCATGCTTGTATGTGGAATAATGAGATGAAGATCAATGAATTTGTTGGTGAAACTATCCTAGAGGGATAGTGCTTGTCATACCATTTTTTGTGGTATGTGGAACGTCACATAACTCCTCACGGTTTGAGAATTATGGCCTTACGAAGTTGGAGGACCCTCACATGTTGGATTGAAGCCCACAAGGTCAAAGAAGTCAAAGTGCTTGAAAATAAGAAATCATTATTTAAATAATAAAGTAAAGTGACAAAGTCAAGGTGGATTATTTAAATAATAAAGAGAAGTGACAAAATCAAGAATGATTATTTAAATGATAAAGTGAGATGAAAAAATCAAGAAGGAATATTTAAATGATAAAATATTGGAGAACTTTCTATTTATGGAAAGTGGTTAACCCTAAAAATAAGGAAAATGGGTTAAGTGACCTAGAAATGGCTTAAGTGACCTAGAGGATGAAAGTATAAATAAGATAGCAATGGTCTCTTGCAACACATCCTTTTTGTGGATCAATGGAAAGATTCTTATGAGAATATCTTTTGGAGTATTGATGGAGAGCTTCTTGTGAAAGCATATTTGGTGTGGATCTCTTGAGCATGTGTTGAAGATATATTTTGAGAGAGAGGAAATCGGGAGGATCTCATGGACGCATTGAATTTTTGGCAAGTCTGAGATCATGACGGCGAAATTGTTGGAATTACAGAAAAAAAAACCCTATTTTTTGGTGCGTACGCGGGCTGTCTATGTATAGGGTGTGTATACGCGAGTTGTCTGTGTACAAGGTGTGTATAATACGCGGATTGTCTGTGTACAAGGACTGTACAATGGATAAAATCATGGAGATTTGTGGTTGAGCTGATGACAAGCTGTTGAAGACTGAAGCAGGTTCGAGATCTGCATTCTATGGGCTCAAATCTGTCACTGAGACACTAGTATGGTTACATTATTGTCTTGATGGATAGTATTGTTTGTTGTGTTGTGAATTCTTAGGGCATTCTTGGTATGGTTGTTGTGATGTGGTTTATGTTGGTTGATGGAGTGAGCAATACTCTTGTGATTCAGTTGTGATATGATTGCTATGGTATACTAGTTGTTTATACATGATTGAGTTAGCATTTATATTGATTGGTTGTGGAGCATGAGTAAGATATTGGAGAGCTTGGATGTGTTGTGACTGGCTAGTGGTCAGTTTGGACAATGAGAGACAGAAGAGAATGATAAATTGGTTGCAGAGGATCTGAGTTAATCTTGAAGGATAAACCTTAATATCTCAGAAGGTATACGCAGACTGTTGTATACCCTGGCCGCGTACATACACAGGTTGTAGTGAGCCAGGGCGTGTACACATGTGGGTTGCACTACTAACAGATTGTGTACCTGTTGTAGATTGATATCTATTGATGATTGTTGCATCATCTCAGTTGGTGCTAAGGATGTAAGTTGAGTCTTGCATTATAGAGTTGGTTCTCTTGTAGAGTTGTACTCTATTCAGTTGTTGCTAAAAATCCCCAAGGATTGTAGTCCGTAATAAAAAGAAAATTGTACATACATCTTGTGTTCTTTGTGTTCCTCGTGGTGATGAATTATTGGTGATATATTGTTGATATGTGTTCACATCTAACTGGTTATAAATGACAGCAATGAGTAATGAGTAAATGTTGAATGTTAATTAATGAGTTTTGTGAAAGAGAGAAGTTTTGGGAAAAATATCCCCACACTCATTCACCCCCCCCCCCNTCCAATCCTTGATGAGGAAAACTATTCTACTTGGAGAATAGAGATGAGATTACATTTGAAGACAATGGGAGAAGCAATTTGGAAGGAATTCATTGGTGGATCAATTCCTTTGAAGAACAAGTCAAAGTTTGCAGCTCAAAGAGAAAGAAAGAAGAATGATGCATTGGGTCTCAAGACCATTCTTAGTGGACTCTCAAGTCCTATCAAAGAAAGCATGGAACAATGCACTTCCGCCAAGGATCTATGGCTAAAGCTATAGGAGACATATCAAAGCAAGAAGGAGAAGACATTGAAGATAACTCCATCAAGACACATGAAGGTAAAGAATCTCCAAAAACTCTTGGTTGCATTATTTCTAAAAGTGATGATCTTGGCAAAAAGGAAGATCTTGAAGACATTTCAAATGAAGGCAAAGAATCATGTGATGATGTTTACAAAAGGGAATATCTTGAACACATTTCTAATGAAGGTAAAGAATCTACACAAACCCTTGATTGCAATAATTCAAAATGTGATGATGTTGAATTTTTCTCTGCAAGTGAAGAAGAAAATCTAGAAGTAGTTTGGATAAAATCAATTGATTAATATCCCATGGAAGAAGTAGAGTAAAAACTATTGGAGCTTAAAGATAAAGTTGAAAGAGGTCTATATGAATATAGCAATGACAACTATTATATAGACTATAACTATATTTCGGATAACACTAAAAAGTTTTTCAAGAAGAGTCAAAGGCACATCTTGAAGTTAAAAGAAATGCTCAAAGAACTAGAATAAAGTAGTAAGACTTAATTAGAAGAAAAGGAAGAAGATATCACAAGACTAAAGAATGAAAAATAAGATATGAAGGTAGATAATGAGATTAGAAAAAGTTTTGAAACTATTATTCATCTCAAGACCCAAATTGAAGAAGCCAAAAGGGTAGAAGAACTTTTGAAGGATCAAATAAATGAAAAGGAAGAGTCGTGTCATAAGTTAGAAGCTGAAGTTGTCGACCTTAGAAAGAAGGTAGAGAAGTCAAATAAATTCTTGAATAGCTCACAAATCTTGGATGAGATCTTGGAAAGTCAAATATCACCATATGATAAATCAAGTCTTGGATACAAAGGAGAAAATGCACATGCTGAAGCAAGCACCTCAAAGAAGCTTGAGGTAATTCCATCAAAGAAGGAAGACAATGTTGCAAAGCAACCATCTACACAAGGCAAAGAAAATTTCAAAAGAACAAAGAAAGGAAGACATCAAGAAGCTATCTTTGGGACACCAAAGCAAAGGTATGAAAATATTTTTCATGGGCATTGTTATTCATGTAATAAATATGGTCACAAAGCTTTTGAATATAGATCTTATGAAAGGAGATATAATGGAAAATTATATAACACCATAAGGTTTTGGAGATGTGATCAAGTAGGTCATATTGATGTTCACTGTAGCACCATGAGATGCTACAACTGTAGTGGATTTGACCACAAATCTCAGGAGTGTCGGAACACAAGAAGAAAGTCCATGATGAGGACTTCAAGTAGCATGGCTAGAAGAAGGAATGAAGTAAGGAAGGGAGACATATTTGAAAAGATGGATGCTCAGAGCTCAAATTTTGTGAAGAAGGAACATCTACAAAAGTGGGTGAAGAAGACCGAGCAGCCAGAACAAAATGAAATACTGAAGGGAATTTCAAAAGTGTCATCTACTAAGGCATACGCGGGTGACAGTGGTGACAGTCGTGTACATACACAGGCTGACCTTGTATAGGTCGTGTACATACGCGAGATGTTGTGCAGCAGGCCATGTACATGTGATGAAGCCTAAGGAAAAGGGCTATGCACAAGGATTGAAGTTTGATGTGATGGTATAACTCTGTGATGCAAGGTCTGACATGGTTTATTGCAGGTTCTGACACTATTTGTTGTTGGTTTTCATGATTCTGTATTGGTATATGTAAGGTGATGATGTAAAATAAAATCTTGGGTGCATAGCACTAACCCATGAGTATGGATTGATGAATTTTTTTGTTGAAAAAGATTGTTGGTTATGACAGTGAAGTTATGTCACCTTGGTCATGTGATATATCTTGATGATGTATTGGAAGCCTACTTGTTGGAAGGCTTGATGCATGCATTTGGAATATGAATGGGCTACACATTGGGACATGTGGTTGGTGAGTTGATGAGGTGACCATGTTGTACATCATTGATGCATGATTGGTACATTTCTAGTATATTGGTACAGGCACCTACTAGCAGTTTGATTGGCACATGTTTTATGGAGGATTTGGCATACATATATGGGATTCATAATTTTGTGGTATTGGTGCATGGTGGTGTACATATTTTGGTACACTCATATATGGCATATGCTTGATGATACTACACCGTTGGTATTACTTGATTAGCACAACAATTGGTATTTGTTTGATACATGGTTAGGATACTTGGTTCATGATGGAGACATATCATGAGTGATATGATACATTGTTTGGCATGTTGGTAGATGCACATGGTTTGCATATTGGTCGATGCACATGGTTGGCATATTGGTAGATGCACATGTTGGCATATTGATAGAGGCATATGTTTGATACATTCCATGGATGATATCTTTTGGCACATTGTATAATGTTGATGTACATGTTTGATGTGCATGATGAGCACACATTTTTGTACATGATGTACTTGGTTGATATTTTGCTCATGATTATCTATTTCATTGTTGACATATCTTTTGCTTCATGATGCTTGGTATGGCATGAGTTTGATGCATAAATAGGTCCAAGGATCGTTATATGGTAGCACATTGTTCATCTTGCAAAGAATATAGGGGAGACATACCCATAGGGAGAGTCATTCTTCTTCCCGTGATTCCAGGAGGAGATATTTATCAGATGCATACCTAGAAAAGAGCCATATATTTGAATAAAGAGCACAGAAGCACAATTCCAGGGGGGGAAATGGTCACAGGTGGAGTATGTTCAATGTATCTTCAGAATTATATCAAAGTGATATCCCTTGTTCAAAATGGGAGATATTATTCAAAGGAAGATGAAAGGCACTCAGACAGGGGGAACAACCCCAAGAAGAGAATGGCCCTTTGTCATTGATGTCAAAGGGGGAGATATAATCACATTGATGCGATTGATGATTATTGATTGGAAGAGATAGTCACATTTGGGAGAGATAGTCACATTGACCATTGGTAATTGGTGTTGATATCAATGTTGGTATTTCCATCAATGCCAAAGGGGGAGATTGGTGGATCATGTTGTCATTGATGCCAATGGTTTGATTGATTGATGTCAATTGATTGATTGATGTCAAAATATTGATTGATTGATGATTGATGTAATGTAATATGTTTTTTCCTTGATGAGAATGCATAGATGAAGATGGATCAATGAGTTGTCATTGATATGATGAATATCAATGAGTTTTCATTGATACATGATGAATATGGATCGATGTGGTTTCATTGGCATATGATGCATTGTTGGAAAAATGTATAGATGTCTCATTATTGTCTTATCATGATTGATAAGGTGCAAAAATGGATGAACGACAAAGTGGTCCTCTTATGTTGAAATCTCTCACGGGAAGACGCTTTGTGGATTGAATTATCCTAGAAGAATGGTCGGAGGACCCATGATTGTATGTGGAATAATGAGATGAAGATAAATGAATTTTTTGGTGAAACTATCCTAGATGGATAGTGCTTGTAATACCATTTCTGGTGGTATGTGGAACGTCACATAATTCCTCACGGTTTGAGAGTTATGGCCTTACGAAGTTGGAGGACCCTCACATGTTGGCTTGAAGCCCACAAGGTCAAAGAAGTCAAAGTGCTTGAAAATAAGAAATCATTATTTAAATGATAAAGTAAAGTGACAAAGTCAAGGTGGATTATTTAAATAATAAAGAGAAGTGACAAAATCAAGAAAGATTATTTAAATGATAAAGTGAGATGACAAAATCAAGAAGGAATATTTAAATGATAAAATATTGGAGAACTTTCTATTTATGGAAAGTGGTTAACCCTAAAAATAAGGAAAATGGGTTAAGTGACCTAGAGGATGAAAGTACAAATAAGATAGCAATGGTCTCTTGCAACACATCCTTTTTGTGGATCAATGGAGAGCTTCTTGTGAGAATATATTTTGGAGTATTGATGGAGAGCTTCTTGTGAGAGCATATTTGGTGTGGATCTCTTGAGCATGTGTTGAAGATATATTATGAGAGAGAGGATATCGGGAGGATCTCATGGATGCATTGAAGTTTCAGCAAGTCTGAGATCATGACGGAGAAATTCTCGGAATTACAGAAAAACCCTATTTTATGGTGCGTACGCAGGTTGTCTATGTATAGGGTGTGTATATGTGAGTTGTCTGTGTACAAGGTGCATACAGTACGTGGGTTGTCTGTGTACAGGGAGCGTACAGTGGATAAAATCATGGAGATTTGTGGTTGAGCTGATGACAAGCTGTTGAAGACTGAAGCAAGTTCCAGATCTACATTCTATGGGCTCAAATCTGTCACTGAGACACTGGTATGGTTACATTATTGTCTTGATGGATAGTATTCCTTGTTGTGTTGTGAATGTTTAGGGCATTCTTGGTATGGATGATGTGATGTGGTTTATGTTGGTTGATGGAGTGAACAATACTCTTGTGATTCAGTTGTGATATGATTGTTATGGTATACTAGTTGCTTTTACATGATTGAGTTAGCATCCATATTGATTGGTTGTGGAGCATGAGTAAGCTATTGGAGAGCTTGGATGTGATGTGACTGGCTAGTGGTCAGTTTGGACAATGAGAGATAGAAGAGAATGATAAATTGGTTGCAGAGGATCTGAGTTAATCTTGAAAGATAAACCCTAATAGCTTTGAAGGTATACACAGGTTGTTGTATACCCTGGCTGCGTACATACACGGGCTGTAGTGAGCCAGGGCGCATACACACGCGGGCTGCACTACTAACAGGTTGCGTACCTATTGCAGATTTTGTTGAGGATTGTTGTCTCATCTCAGTTGGTGTTGAGGATGTAAGATGTGTCTTGCATTATAGAGTTGGTGCTCTTGTAGAGTTGTACTCTATTCAGTTGTTGCTGAAAAACCCCAAGGATTGTAGTCCGTAATAAAAAGAAAATTGTACATACATCTTGTGTTCTTTGTGTTCCTTGTGGTGATGACTTATTGTTGATATATTGTTGATATATGTTGTTGATATGTGTTCACATATAACTGGTTATAAATGACAGCAATGAGTAATGAGTAAATGTTGAATGCTAACTAATGAGTTTTTTGAAAGAGGGAAGTTTTGGGAAAAAGATCCCCACACTCATTCACCCCCCCCCCCCCTCTATGTGTGGTAGGTGTGTCCAACATATGTAAGATCTCCCATGACACCCACCGAGCATGCATTCTCCTTGGGAAAATTCGGTGACGGAACGGACAAAGAGCACAAGGAGGAAGTGATTAGTTGGATGAACAAAGGCACTTGGGTGTGAGCAAGAGCACCTTGGATGCACGATGGTGATGTGAGGCACCAAGGGGGACCACACCTTAATTGCCTTAGAACGATTGATGAAGACTTGGATTGTGTTTGGCCAAGGGCGGGGAAACTTGGGAGCATGCCCAAGGAGTGTACATGCGTGCCCTCGGCAACATGGGTGCACCAGAGAGGTTGGACGACCCCATCGACACACCCACAAGGAGTCACGATAATCGACACAAGGAAAGGGGCACGCACCAAAGGATGGAGCGCATCGGTCCAAGAGAAATGGCAGTCGATGGGTGCAAAGGCTTGGATGGGCACACCGGGTCCACGGAGGGGCGCAACGAGTCGGTTGAGTGTGACGATTCGTGAAGGGGCACAACACACCCAAGAGACATGATGTTTCGCACAAGTGACCCTTAGAGTTCCTATAAGAGCAAGGGTGCACAAACAAAGGAAATCATAGAAGATGGGCAAGAGATTTGGAGAGAAAGTCTGAGGAAAAAAACTGAGGCAGACTTGCTAGGATAGAAGACAAGTAGCTAAGAGTGGGATGCTCTAGGATTTTTTGGGGAAGTCTGGAAATGAAAGTTTGATGGAGGCATGTGTGAGGCAAATTGAAATTTGTGTTAGCTTGGTGAAAGTCTGTGGAAAGGAAGGGACAATAAGTCTACACTTGTGGGAATGTCTGAGGTGCACCGCAGGAGGTTGCAAAGACGGTTTCGACAGAGAGTCTTGGTGTGATGAATCTGTGTATGAGTGTCTTGGTGAGATGAGGTGAGTCGTGTGACTCTACCGAATTTGTAAACCGAGATGGTAGTGCTCATATTGTATCTATTTCACAATAACAAAGACTTAGTTGGGTGTTAGGCATGGTTTGTGTCGCCCACACTATTTTTTGTTTGTCTTCTTTTATTCCGCGATTGTATTCCTGGTTTCTCATGTTCATAGAATGTATGCTTATATAAGACTAAGTGCTAAATTGTGTTAACAATTTGCACTAAAGTAGAAGTGTGACTTGTCAATAGCCTGGAACGGAGTATGGATATGCTCTAGGTGAAGAGGTGTATTTCAGATGAAGTATTCTTGGTGTGCCAAGAAACCAAATAAAAACCATTGTGATATCACACACCCTCAAGAGGTGAACGATCGCAAGATCTGAACAAGCATCCTATGATCCTATGAAACTGTGACACCCTACATAATTGATACATCCTACCAATAGATATTAGATATTGATCACATTTAGTGAGGGGAATAGCCTTGCATCATTATTCTTGTTGGATTGCATTATTTCCTTTAGATTACTTATGCTTACTTTTCTACCTACATTAAAACTTGGAAATTCAATTGCTTTTCCTACTTTTATATGCCAACCTCACTACTTGCTTGTGCATCTTTGCATCTTTTTATTGCTTCATTCTTCTCCATTTACTTTGGATTGCATTTTTATGTAGATCACTTAATTCCATCATTGTTATATTCTCTAGAAAGTGCTTCACGATGAGGTTGTGCAACTCATCAAGAGACTCTCACCAATAACAACCGCATCAATTACCATGATCATTGGGATCCTAAGACACTAGGAAACTTGGACTCGTGTCTTCTTAGCCGTCAACTCACTTGATGAACTTGTCTAACATATTTTTGGGTCTTATAATCTTACAACTTTGTTGGAAAAATAGTTTTAACATAGTATATTTTTATTAAACAACCTTATTAGAACATTAGTTGGCATTCAAAACATTTTGACTATTTTAAATTGTTGAGAAGCATGTCATTTTATGACTATTAGGGTATCAATATGCATTCAAAACACCTTTAGCCTTATATATATGGAAGTGGAGCTTTATGGCATAAAATCATTATGCACATGCATATATTTAACCTATGCATTCATGGAATTCCCATACAATTTATTTTATTATTAGTATATCGGGATGTTAGTTGGTGTTTATCATTTTTTGGAAGTGGAGATCCACAACCCTGGTGTGTTCTTATAATACACTAATTAATATAAAGTTAATCAATTATCAGAGTTGTACATCTAATAATCAACGGGGTATTTAAAAAGTTTATTTAATAATGTATTAGACCCCTTAGGCATTTACCTCATCACAATTGGGACCCGACATGCTTGCCCTTGTAATCATACTAACTCCACAACATAGCTTGCAGTGGGAAAATGATCCTCGTATCTTTTTAAATAAAGGATCATGGTTGTTTGGTTTCTTATTACATATGACCTGTAAATTTATTGTACCATGCATTGTATTTCATTATTTTCACATAAAATTAACATATAATATGCATTTTATTATGTTTGTTTCGTTAAACTAATCAATTGTGTTTCATTATTTTCACATAAAATTAACATATAATATGTATTTTATTATGTTTGTTTCGTTAAACTGCTCAATCATGTTGTTTTAGCTAGTTTTTGTGGTTTATTTGATTTTATTTTATTGTCACCCTCTTTTTATTCTTTACTTCACAACATTTCCATACTTTCTAACTTCTCATGCAATGAGGGGGTGGGGATATAACAACAAATTTTGGCACTTTATATACATTCTCACCCAAATGATCATGTTATATCAAGTCTAGAACCCTTATCGTTCAAGTCTAGAACCCATTGTTGTTACACTTTTCTCTAAGGATTTTGAATGGTTTATTAGCTAATTGAGAACCCATTGTTGTTACACTTTTCTCTAAGGATTTTGAATGGTTTATTAGCTAATTGACATGCACATTGATTTAATGTTGTGTCCATGCAACCTTTAAATTCATAAATTTTACAATTAATAACCCATTTGACATTAACACAAGTTGGAACCTTCTAATCACACATGTATCCACCTGAGTCCACACAACACCTCCAAGTTGGTCATTATAAGATCTTCATATACACTTTGGGCTCCCACATGGGGCACTCCTCTTTTCAATGTCAAGAAACCTACTTTTCACTTCATGTTTACTTATACCATGCGGATCATGTCATTTCACATGTGCCATGTAATCTCATCATTTTATTCTAATGAAATTGTGTGCATTGTGCAAGCTAGTGAGACTAATCATTTCCTATAAAAATAAATCACCCTCAATCTAAGGGGGAGTCTAACAAGTTTTGGATACTATGGCACGCAATGCCATGAATGACTAGTGAAAACAAGAAATCGTTTCTTCCTATTACTATATCTTATCACCCTAATTTGGTCACCCTATACCAAGTTAGGAAATTGGTCAGATATGTAATACCCCTCATCTGTACCCCAATTGTAAATGAAAATGTAAATCTACATATACGCTGGTGAGACATTGACACCAAGTTTTGGTTCAGTTGTGCGCGCACCTGAGTAGTGCGCAAGGATTGTTTACCAAAGAAAGAGTGTGCATGTTCCACAATATTGTGCGCACTTGAGTAAGTGCAGGAGGATTATATTGAAGTTTGCACCAGACCAAGTTTTATGTGTGTGTGTGTGTGTGTGAAAGGTCGGAGAGCCTGTCTGGTTATTAGGCTGGTGAGTTGGAATGCAAAAAGGTCAGTGCGCCTATCCTTATAAAATGTAATCACACTCAAATTATTAATAAAATCACATGATTCATATTATTTTGAGAACAAAATGAAGGCAGAGATATAACAAGAAAATATAAAGAGATATTGCAAGAGATCCAATAATATAACAAAGATATATCAAATATATAACAAGAGACATGTATATAGAGTAATACACAATTTCTATTAATGAGTGAAATGTACATAACTGTAAAATTGCATAGTGAAAGACTCGCTAGAATGGTGACAGTTTATCTCTAAGAAGAGATGTGACGACTACGCTCATTCAAAAGAAGATGATGATGTTTACAATGAGGCTCTAGAGGCCTTTTTTTAAATAGAGAAAATACAAAACCCTAACCCTGGAAGTTGAAACGCCAAAAGTTTTGCAAGCCCCGATGGGGGTAGTTGGTACGTCAATTTCCAAAGGGCGTAACTTTTGCATACGATCTTTGTTTGGGGTATTCTATACCTCGTCAAAAATATCTATCCGAGGAGTTCAACCAATACAATGCCTCTGGCTATCATCTATGCGTTGTCGTGCCCAAAAAACGTTGTTTAGAGCCTAAAAACGGCCTTGGAAGTTTAAGACCCGAAAAACTGTAGAAAAACTGCCAACATGGAAACCCGTGTTTTGAGATAGTGGAATCGGTGGGTGGTCGTCGATTTTCACCTGGATCATCACATCGATGCACACATACCAATTAGACGAAAAAAGATGGGAGGATAAACTCCATCGAAAAGGGAAAAGGGGACTAAGAGTTTAAGAGAGGGGCTAAGCCAAGGGGGATTAAGTCCAAGGGAATATTTTATTAATATTCTGAAAAGTATAATTTATGGATATTTATTTATCATAATTTCCTGAGGGATGGGAACGAGTCACCAAGTGGCTAAAGCTAATTCTGAAGGTGACATGTGTCCAGTTATGACCATGCAAATATATTGTTGAACCTTAGTGTATTTTGGGAAGAATTCACTCTTATTTTTCTTCATCTATCGAACCATCTAATCAGGAAAAACAGTCATTACCTTATCTAGAGAGAAAATCTTGGAAAGGGGTTTCCCTCTAGTAACCAGTGTCTTTGTTGTCGAAGAGGCAGGTTGTTAGGCTGTGAGCATTCTCTCCAGGTGAGTGATTTGTTGTCGAAGAGGCAGGTTTTCAAGCCCATGAGCATTCTCTCTATGTGAGAAATTTGTTGTCAAAGAGGTGGGTTGTCAGGCCCACGAACATTCTCTCCATGTGAGAGATTCACTATCGAAGAGGCGGTTTGTCAGGCCCATGATCATTCTCTTCAGGTGAGATATTTTTTGTCAAAGAGGCGAGTTGTCCAACCCGTGAGTATTCTCTCCAAGTGAGAGATTTGTTGTCGAAGAGGCATGTTGTCAGGCCAGTGAGCATTCTCTCCAAGTGAGAGATTTGTTGTCGAAGAGGTGGGTTGTCAGGTCCATGAGCATTCTCTCTAAGTGAGAGATTTTTTGTCGAAGAGGCGGGTTGTCAAGCTCGAGAGCATTCTCTCTAGGTGAGAGATTTGTTGTCAAATAAGTGGGTTGTTAGGCCCGTCATCATTCTATCTAGGTGAGATATTTGCTAGGAATTGTTCCCCGGTGTGTTTGGAATGAGTAAGAGGGCTCTGAGACTTCCTGCCTGGCATGTTGTTAAAGCCCGGGAAGGGAAGTGGGGAAGTTGAGGGACTAGTGAGCAAAGAAGGGGCACACTTCTTGGGGTAGGACATGCATGTGGGGAATGAGAGATTGTAGGCTAGTTGCAGCAATGGGGCACCTTGGATTGATCAATTCTGCTAATTATCAAACCTTAGCTTGGGACTAGGAATCCTTTTTCCCTAGTGGAGTTTAAGCCCCAGCTCGAGGATGGCTTGTTGTTGAAAGTTTATGAGCGACAGAGTCTATGGTTAAGAGGAATGTTTAAGCTCTGCATGTAGTTGGTGACTCTTTATAAAATATAAGTGTCATTTATGTGCTTGTTTGAATTACAATGTGCTTAACTATTTATGTCTGATATGGGTTTGTTTCATGTATGACATTGCATATAATTAATTATTGTTATTATGTATAATGTTGTTTGTATATGTAAGAGTGATGTTGTTATTCAGTATTTGTTGTTGCACATGCAAAGTATGAAAATTATTAAGTATTCAGGTTAGTTAACATTGTAATAATGTTCATGATTCTCTGAGGCAATACTAGAATTGTCGTGCATGTAGGGAAATCATCCATGCGCGCAAGAGGCTGAAATCGATGTGCACACGGGGAAGCAGTCTTCATACAAGGAGAACAAAATTTTCATGTGGCGCCATAATGGTTGCGCACAGTAGTAACCATGTGTTAAGAATGATTACATGTGTCGTAATACTTGTGTGCTCTGAATGATTGTGCGCACAGTTGAATTATGAGTTAATTATGTTGTTATAACTAGTGTCTGAAGAGGAAAATTTGTGTGGCGTGATCCATCTTGGAATCGTATGCATTACCTCACGTGTTTCTACACAAATTAACGTTATAGTGTAGAATTTGTGCAGAAGATTGCTGGAGCGGCATTGCTCAACAATAAGTTGGGGATGTTACAAAGGAGTATCGGATAATTTTGTTAAGTGTGATGGATCACTGAGAGGGGGGGTGAATTAGTAATAGAGAAATTATAATCATTTTTAAACCAAATAATCCAAGTGTTATATCAATGTAGAATTATCATCCAATAATGAGCAATCATACACATACACAGTACACGAGTGTTTTACATGGAAACCCAAAGTGGGAGAAAACCACGGAATTCTTTTTCTTATGTCTTGAAGAATTACATTCATTGGAAGCACCAACTTCCTTTGTTTTTCATTTGCAACTGGAAGGAGGCTCCAACCCCCTAGTTTCTTAGGCTACAACCTGATGGAAGCTCCAACTCCCTAATTCTTTGGCTACAACCAGAAGGAGGTTACAACACCCTATGTTCTCCGGCTACAACCAGAAGGTGACTACAACCACCTATCATTGCCCCATCCAACCACCCTGAAGTAGAAGTAGAATGATGGAACCATTGTAACACTATTAGTGCAAGATATACCACTGTAAACCTGTACCAATAAACCTGAACCATGCATCAACCTGTACCTCAACCTATAATCAACCTGTACCATAAACAAGTATATCAACCATGCACAAACCTGTACCAAACAACCTGTAATCAACCTGTACCATAAACAAGTGCGACCAACCATGTACCAAGTATGTACCAATCGTGTGTCAACTACTCATCAACTATGACTCATCAATATGTACCAACATCATCAACTATACACCTCATGTATGTGCCAACTCATCAACTACTTGTCTCAACCATGTACCCAACATGTACCTTAACCAAAATCCCTCATCAATTTAATCATCCAAATATGATTTGTAACAGTGTAATAGACCCGGTGTATATGATCACATACCTGCAAACCTTCCTTAACTTTAACAACAAGAGACTAGCATTTTCATCCAATTACTTTTCTTTAGTCTCACATGACTAGTTTTGGATTAGTTAACAACCCTATCTTGAAATAATCATAACTTTGTACATGTAATGAATAAAGATATGAAATTGATACACAATGTTCTTCAGTGTGTTTTATGCAATTCTTCCAGGTTTCACTACTTGGAACCTCTCAGAAAAGGAGTTATAGCAAAAATGACATACCTTGTTGAATTCTGGCTTATTCTAGAGAGTGTGCCTCGCACGGAGTATTTGTTGAATCGATCTAAAACTATTACACGTCATAATAAATATTGTACTATAACCAACACATTTTGTCTTACTATATTTGGATATGTTATGAAAAAGTTATGACATTTTTACCCGAAACACATGTTTTAGACTAGTTTTGGGACTAGCCACAAACCCTATTTTCCACGGAGTGTAACTCCAAAAATACAACGACCACAAGCTGAATTTTTTACCACAGATACTTGGATATGTTTCCTCAATGGAATATAAATTTCACGGTCTTACTATATTTGGATATGTTATGAAAAAGTTATGACATTTTTACCCGAAACACATGTTTTAGACTAGTTTCGGGACTAGCCACAAACCCTATTTTCCACGGAGTGTAACTCCAAAAATACAACGACCACAAGCTGAATTTTTTACCACAGATACTTGGATATGTTTCCTCAATGGAATATAAATTTCACGGTCTAAATCATTCTAGAAAAAAATTTATTACGAAAATGGTGAGATGATTTGTAAATAATATATCTTAGAAAGCATCATCAAAATAATGTATCATTCCTTGAATTTCGGCCTTCTTTTCTTCACCTTCTCTCAAAAATTCGGCTTAGATATCCTTTGGTTACCTCAGAAACCTATAGATATTCAATATGCTCAAGTTTGATCTAAAATGAGAGAGCCTTGCCTCTTATTTATACTCTCCAAGTAGCTTCCTTAAAAACATCTTCTAGGTCACTTTGTCCACTTTCCTTATTTTATGGTTAACCCACTTCTAACTTCTCCATTAAATTTATTATTTAAATAATTTATTTTGTATTCACTTTGAATTATAGTACAATCATCACTTCACTTTACTATTTATCTTCTAAAATCTCTTAAACCACTTTGACTACTTCGACCTTTTGGGGCTTTTAGATGACATATGAGGGTCCTCCAACTTCGTAAGGCCATAACTTTCAAGCCGTGAGGATTTATGTGACATTCCACATACCACTAGAAATGGAATGACATGTACTATCCATATATAATAGTATTACCGTAAAATGTATCAAAACTCATATCGTTATCCATCAAACAAACTTGGGTCCATTACCCAAACTTGGGTTCTCCAACTTCTTATGGCCATAACTTTCTAACCGTGAGGAGTTATGTGGCATTCCACATACCACCAAAAATGGCATGAAAAGCACTATCCATATAGGATAGTTTCACTGACAAATTTACTGACCTTCATCTCATTATTCCACAAATAATCATGGGTTCTCTAACCATACTTCTAGGATAATTCAATCTGCAAAGCGTCTTCCCGTGAGGGATTTCACCATAAGGGGACCACTTTGGAGTTCATCATTTTTTCTATCGGGCTTTATTCAAGGGTTGACATCAATGACAACCAACCTTAATAAACAATCTCCCCCTTTGGCATTGATGGCAACACTTTGATGCAAAACTGAAATTATGTCATGCAATATTGAAGTCATATCACCCATGCTCCCCCTAGAAACATGCCTCTGTCCTCTACATCTCTATGACCATTGCTCCCCCTGGAACCATGCCTCTGTCCTCTGCATATGATGAATCTCTCCCCCTTTGTCATCAATAAAAAATTTATCTTTCCATCCTGGGTTGCTCCCCCTGACTGAATTGTCCTCTTTATGGTGCTTCCTCATGTACATCTAAGACATATAAGATAAGCATTCAAAAGCATTCATTTTGGAGTAGAAATAACTCCGAGACTTTGGCGAAGATATTGAAAGGCTTCCCATGGAAGTTGTTTTTTAAAGATGTCTGCCACTTGTTCTTTTGTGCCCACATACTCAACTCTGATGTTCTTTTCTACAACTTGCTCCCGTAGAAAGTGATACTTGATTGAAATGTGCTTTGTCTTGGAGTGCATCACCAGGTTCTTTGAGATACTGATGACACTTGTATTATCACAATATATTGGAATGAGATAATCATATTCAACCTGTATATCTATTAGAGTTTGTTTCATCCAAAGAACCTGTGTACAACATGATGTTGCTGCAATATACTATGCCTCGGTTGTAGATAAATATATTGATGATTGTTTTTTTATTAGACATGATACTAAACACTCACCCAAGTAGAACCTTGCTCCACTGGTGCTTCGTCAGTCATCGATACAACCTTCCCAATCTGCATTTGTGTAGGCAATAAGTGATAGATCATTTCCTTTTGGATACCATAATCCAAACTCTTTTGTTCCTTTGAGATATCTGAAAATCCTCTTCACTGTTAATACATGTGATTCCTTTGGTCCTGCTTGAAATCATGCCACCTGTTCAACTGTCTTCATTACATCTAGTTTGGATGTTGTCACATATAGTAGTCTGCCAATCATTGACCTGTATTGTCTCTGATCTGTATACTTTGAATCATCATCTTTGCTCAACTTGCAACTAGTTTGCATGGGAGTGATAACTGGTTTGCAATCTTCCATTCCGAACCTCCTTAGCATTTCTCTTATATATTTGGTTTTAGAAATAAAAATTCCTTGGTTGCTTTGACGTATCTGAAGTCCCAGAAAGAAAAATAGTTCTCCAAATAATGACATTTCAAATTCATTTTGCATATCCTTTGCAAATATCTGGCTTAACCTGTCATCATCACTACCAAAAATAATATCATCAACATAAACTTCAATTAATAAAATATTATCTTGACTTACCTTGATGTAGAGGTTGTTGTCTGCACTTTCTTTTCTGAACCCGGCCTGCTGTAGATATTTATCCAATATAGAGTACCATGCTCTAGGAGCTTGTTTTAGACCATACAAGGCCTTATTTAATTTGACAATTGAAATCCTTCTAGTTGTTCAATGTAGACTTCTTCTTCAACTTCCCCATTCAGAAAAGATGATTTTACATCCATTTGATACACTTTAATATTTTTTGAGCATGCATAAGCTAAAAAAAAATGGATTGTTTTCATTCTGGCAAATGGGGCAAATGTCTCTTCAAAGTCGATTCATTCAATCTGTGCATATATTTTACATACCAATCTAGATTTGTTCCTTGTAACCTGTCCATATTCATTCAATTTATTCTTGAAAACCCATTTTGTGTCGATCACATTCTTATTCTTTGGTCTTTGAACCAATTCTCAAGTGTCATTTTTCTTTATTTGATCCAATTCTTCATCCATGGCCTTATTCCAAAATTCATCATTGTCGGCTTTTTCAAAAAAGTTTGGTTCAATTGTAGATAAGAGTGTTAGGTGTGTTTGTTCTTGTGAACGGATTCTTCTTCTAGTCTCAACTCCTGCATCTTTGTTTCCGATAATTTAATCTGAAGGATGATTCTTCTGTACTCGTCTGTTGGATGTCTTTGGAGACACTTGTTGAACTTTCTCTTATGATTCTGTTAGATTCTCTTCATCTTCCTAAAAGCATGCATAAGCTAAAAGCAAACGGATTGCTTCCATTCTGGCAACTGGGGCAAATGTCTCTTCAAAGTTGATTCCTTCAATCTGTTGATATCCTTTACATACCAATCTAGCTTTATTCCTTGTAACTTGTCCATCTTCATTCAATTTATTCCAAAATTATTACATGCATAACATAAACCAAAAAATATAGTTTGATACCTGGGAGTTGAAGATCTTCTGAAAGGAATTGCTCTTATGAATCATTTTTCTTCTTAAGGCCTATCTATCTATTGTTGATTCTGAAATCTGAATCTTCTCAGTGGAGGAGTGTCTATGTAATCTTCCTTGTATATTTTCATATCCCCTTTGATTGTTTCTGCATAGCTTTTTGGATATGTTTCTTGTTCTGTTGTTCTATAACTTGATCCCTTTTCTGTCTGATTGTATCCAAGTCCGGACTTGTCAAGATGATATTTTTTACTGCTGATAATGTCATCCAAAACTTTTGAGCTATTCTATATATTTTTATTTTGAATATCTTTTCTTAATGTGACAATCTCTGCTTCCAAATTTCCAATGATCCTGTCATTTTCTTTTAGTTGTTCTTTGAGTGCTTTTTCAATTCTTTTTATTCTTCTATTTTAACCTTCAAATTTGTGATCATTTGTTCTAGTTCTTGAGTGTCTTGTTTCTTGTCTAGTTCTGCTTGTAGTTTCTTGTTTTTCTACTTTTATCTTCCGATAACTTCTATGGCACACATCATTTTTTCTCGATAGTCAACTTCTGCCTCTTCAATTTCTTCTTCGACTTCTTCATATTCTTCTTCAGCTTATTCATATTCTTCTTCAGAGTCTTCTTTATCAGAGTCTTCTACTGCCATGAATAGAACTCTTTTTTTCTCACTGTCACTGACTTCATCTTCATCTGATGATGAGATGTCTTCTTTGATGCATAAATTTTTCTTGAAAATTTTATTTGCAATTCTTTTGCCTTTATATGTTTGTTTGCCTTTTGAGTAACCTTCATCATTTCTCTTTTTCTTATGAGGCCATTTGTTAGCAAAATGACCAATACCATCACAATTAAAACAAATTAAAGGTAGTTTACCTCTATACCTACCGTTGGTTCATTTGTTCAGTGTTTTGACGAAGTTGGCCACTTCTTCATCATCTTCCAATACGTCATTGTTGTTTCTATGTTCTTTTTGTTGCTTTTCATTTTTCTTTGATCTTTTGAATGCTTTGAAAGTTGCTTCTTTTACATCTGGATTTTCTTGTTCAGTTCTCATTTCATATGCTGTGAAGATTCCATGCAGTTCATCCATGCTTATTGAGTTTAGATCTGATGTTTCTTCTAGTGTTGATATCTTAGGGTCATCTCATAGGAAGAGATCTTAGTACATTTTGAACAATTACAAATTCTTCGATTTCTTCTCCCAATCCTATGCTTGCATTCATTGTTTCATCGACTCGTAAGAAGTATGCTGCAATATTCTCATCTTCCTTCATATTTAGTTGTTCGAACTGACCTCTGTAAGTTTGAAGCTTTGTTGCTTTGACTTTTGAATCTCCTTCATAAATATTTTGAAGCTTGTCCCAAATCTCTTTAGCAGATTTACAATGTGCAACTTTGGTGAACATAGTTTCACTGAGACCATTCAGAAGTGCATTTGTGGTTTTGGAATTATTTTTACCGAGTTTCACTGCTTTGTCATTTGTTGGTGGAAATGTTGGTGTTGTGTATCCATCTACAATTGATTGTCAAATTTCAAATCTCTGTGCATGTATATATGTCTCCATCCTCATGCTCCAAAAAGCATACTTTTGTCCATCAAACTGTGGTATTCCATTTTTATACAAGTTTTTTCTCTTCATGATCTACCTTTCAGTGGTTAAACTGATTTATGAAGGAATCTGGCTCTGATTCCAATTGTTGGATTACTGAGAGGGGGGTTGAATCAGTAATAGAGAAATTATAATAATTTTTAAACCAAATAATCCAAGTGTTATATCAATGTAGAATTATCATCCAATAATGAGCAATGAACAAATGAACAATCATACACATACACAATACACCAGTTTTTTACGTGGAAACCCAAAGCGGGAGAAAACCACAGAATGTTTTTTCTTATGTGTCTTGAAGAATTACATTCATTGGAAGCACCAACTTCCTTTTTTTGCCAGCTGCAACTGGAAGGAGGCTCCAAACCCCTAGTTTCTCACGCTACAACCTGAGGGAATATCCAACTCCTCAATTCTCTGGCTACAACCAGAAGGAGGATACAACCCCCTATGTTCTCCGACTACAACCGGAAGGTGGCTACAACCACCTGTCTTTGCCCCGTACAACCACCCTGAAGTAGAAGTAGAATGATGGAACCACTGTAACACTATCACTGTGAGATATATTGTTGTAAACTTGTACCAATAAACCTGAACCATGCATCAACATGTGTCTCAACCTATAATCAACCTGTACCATAAACAAGTGCATCAACCATGCACCAACCGGTACCAAACAACCTGTAATCAACATGTACTAAACAACCTGTAATCAACGTGTACCATAACAAGTGCAACCAACCATGTACCAATTGTGTTTCAACTACTCATCAATATGTACCAGTATTATCAACTATACACCCCATGTATGTGTCAACTCATCAACTACTTGTCTCAACCATGTACCCAACATGTGCCTTAACCAAAATCCCTCATCAATTTAATCATCCAAATATGATTTGTAACTGTGTAATAGACCTAGTGTATATGATCACATACCTTCAAACTTTCCTTAACTTTAACAACAAGAGACTAGCATTTTCATCAAACTTTTCTTTAGTCTCACATGACTAGTTTTGGATTAGTCAACAACCCTAACTTGAAATAATCATAACTTTGTAAATGTAATGAATAAAGATCTGAAACTGATACACAATGTTCTTCAGTGTGTTTTATGCAATTCTTCCAGGTTTCACTACTTGAAACCTCTCAGAAAAGGAGTTATAGAAAAAATGGCATGTCTTGTTGAATTATGGCTTATTCTAGAGAGCAAACTTGTAGAGCATGCCCCACATGGAATATTTGTTGAATCTATTTGAAACTATTACACAACATAATAAATATTGTATTATAACCAACACATTTGGATCTGTTATGAAAAAAGTTATGAATTTTTACCCGAAACACTTGTTTTAGACTAGTTTCAAGACTAGCCACAAACCCTATTTTCCACAGAATGTAACTCCAAAAATACAATGACCCACAAGATGAATGTTTTACCACAAATACTTGGATATGTTTCCTCAATGGCATAGCAATTTCATGGTCTGAATCATTCTATAAAAAAAGTTATTGCGAAAATGGTGAGATGACCTATAAATAACATACCTTAGAAAGCATCATCAAAAGAATTTATCCTTCCTTGAATTCCGGCCTTCTTTTCTTCACCTTCCCTCAGAAATTCGGCTTAGATATCCTTTGGTTACCTCAGAAACCTATATATATTCAATATGCTCGAGTGTGATCTAAAATGAGAGAGTCTTGCCTCTTATTTATACTCTCCAAGTAGCTTCCTTAAAAACATCTTCTAGGTCACTTTGCTCACTTTCCTTATTTTAGGGTTAAACCACTTCCAATTTCTCCATTAAATTTATTATTTAAATAATTTATTTTGTATTCATGTTGAATTATAGTACACTCATCACTTCACTTTATTATATACCTTCTAAAATATCTTAAACCACTTTGACTACTTTGACATTTTGGGGCTTCTAGATGACATATGAGGGTCCTCCAACTTGGTAAGGCCATAACTTTCAAAACATGAGGATTTATGTGGCTTTACACATACCACTAGAAATGGAATGACATGTACTATCCATATATAATAGTATTACCTGCAAATATATCAAAATGCATAATGTTATCCATCAAACAAACTTGGGTCCATTACCCAAACTTTGGTTCTCCAACTTCTTATGGCCATAAATTTCTAACCGTGAGGAGTTATGTGACGTTTCACATACCACCAGAAATGGAATGACAAGAAAAATCCATCTAGGATAGTTTCACTGACCTTCATCTCATTATTCCACAAATAAGCATGGGTTCTCTAACCATACTTCTAGGATAACTCAATTTGCAAAGTGTCTTCCCATGAGGGCTTTCACCATAAAGGGACCACTTTGGAGTTCATCCTTTGTGCTATCGAGTTTTCTTCAAGGGTTGACATCAATGACAATCAACCTTAATCAACAAAGTGTTGGTAACAGGGAATGTTACAGGTTGGTATCAGAGCTCCAATTTTAACACTGAACCTGCATGGGTTGAGTATCTACTTAAGGTAATAATAAGGATTGGTAAGTGGCAGAATTTGGAATTACATTGCGACCATGGTACGCATAAAATAATAATTTGAAAGTGTGCACACTAAATTTTGACATTGCGGGGTGCGACACTGGAAATGCGCAGAAAAAAATGGTGTGTGGGTGTGCGCACACAAATTTGGGGTTGCATGGAGAAAAATTGGTGGTGCATGTGTAATACCGATACGCGGTGTATATGTTAAATATCGGCATTGCACATTGGTATGTGTTGAATATTAGTCTGTGCATGGGCTTCAGAAGGAAGAAAGAAAGAGTAAAATGGTATTTGGGTGAATTCCAAATAACCATAATTTATTGTGTAAGACTCATAATTGCGCAAGGGAGCAGTCGATGGGAAAGTTTGGACATAGGAGTCTAATTATTCACCCAAAAATTTTGAATTGGAATGTTAAAATCATCCAAGAAATCAGAAGAAAGGATTCTGACAAAATGGTGCAAAGTTTTCATGAAGTTGTCGCATGAATTTGTCTAACAAATATTATTGCCTACACATTTTGCAGAATTAAAAACGATTATATCAATACATAATCAATGGAAGCATGGAAGATGCGCAAATAAATTACAACCATGATGATGAATTCAAGGGTTTGTATATCGGTATGGGTATTGATAGTACAAAATCCAAGGAGGAGCGTATCAACTTGGTAGAAACCATAAAGAGACTGCAAAAATATGTCCAAAGCTATAAAGTTGATAATTAGAGGCTTATGAAATCCAGGAAGCAGCAAGATGGATTCAATATCAAGTTTATGCAAAGCTTAGAAATAATAGAAAAGAAAATGGATAAGGAGACAAATTCAAGCAAGTTAAGGAGTCACAGGTCTCATGGTAAAAGAAGAGAAACAAGAAGTGTTGATAGGAATCATCACCATTCAACAAAACGTTCATTTAGAAAAGCGCACAGTATCTCAAGTCCATCTCTTGTCCGAAAGCATAAGAGAAAGACTGGCGTGGACGAGCTACAGGGGGGGATGAATAAGATCAAGCCTCCTATATTTTATGGCGAGCACAAGAAGGATGAATATGTGAACACCTGGTTGTTGGGCATGAGGAAGTGCTTCCAGCTGCATAATTACTCTGCGCGGGTAGAAGGGAGAAATGTCATCTATCAGCTAAACGGAAAATCATCAATGTAGTGGGATCAGTTCGTGCAAGTGCAAGACATTGATGAGAGGAAGGTTACTTAGAGAGAATTTAAAAGATAATTTCAAAAGAAATGCTTAACCAAGCAATACTATTACAAGAAAATGAAGGAGTTCTTTGAAGGCAAGATTGGAAGTATTACAATAAATGAGTATGAAAGAAGATTCTTAGATATGTTGAAATATGTTGCATTCATCAAGGATGAGAAAGTTAAAATTCAGAGGTACCTGAGTGGGCTTCCATCATTTATTAGTGACAATATATAATAGGATGACCCCAAGACATTGGAGGAAACCATAAGGCAAGATAAATGCCTCTAAGATCATAAAAGGGGAATATCGACTTTCCAAAAGGATTGGGAAGACAAAAAGAAAAGCAAGATGGAATAGAGGAAGAAGGGGACTAAGCCACAATTTTTCAGAAATACTTCTCAAGGAAAGACAACTCCCAAGGAGCCCAGAATGACTGATACAATAGGGCACAAACCAAATAAACCACCTATTCAATGTTGGGGTTGTGGAAGAGACTACATGTACAGATATTTCCCTCACAGAGGTGAAAAAGTGAGGATTGTTCACAATGTACAACAAGCTGTAGCAGTTGAAGACATAGGTAGAAATGTACCAATGATCCTGGATAACAAGAAAGTTGAGTTCCAGTCGCATGTGATTTAAGTGGAAGGTAAGATTAATGACCAACCCATTTCTATTTTAATTGATTCAGGAGCTAGTCATAGTTATCTAGATCCTAAGATGGTGGAACGAATCCAATTGCCAAGAAGCAAGCTTGGAAAACCTTGGTCAGTGCAGCTAGCTACAGGAGAAAAAAGGAAAATGAATGAGATGGTTAAGGCATGTCCAATGGATATGAATGGGTTGAGCACAGAAGTTGATTTGAATATCATACCTTTGGGCTCTTATGATTGTCTCATTGGTATGGATTGGTTGGACCAACATCATGTTATTATACACTGTTACAATAAGGAATTTACTTGCTTGGATGAGGAAGGAAACTTAAGAGCAATTCAAGGAATTCCAAGAGTTGTAAATATTAGTGAAGTTGCATCCTTGAAAATGAAGAAAAGCTATAGGAAAGGATGTCAAGTATTTGCAGCGAACATGGAGAATGAACCTAAGGATAATGTTCCAAATGTTGAAGATTGTGCACTACTAAAATAATTTGAATACGTTTTTAAAGAAATATCGGGGTTGCCACCAAAAATAGATATTGATTTCTCTATAAATTTGATGGCTAGAGCATCCCTCATATCTAAGACTCCTTATAGGATGAGTATACCATAGCTAAAGGAATTTCATATGAAAATTGAAGAGCTTCTGAAGAAGGGGTATATACGCCCAAGTGTGTCACCTTGGGGTGCCCTGGCATTGTTTGTTAAGAAAAATGATGGCACTGTAATATTTGAGATATGAAAAAGTATGTAGAACATAAATAAATATCTAGAAATGGAATATGAACAACAATATAACCAAAACAACACCATAATAACACCAAAATGATACCAGAATAACACCAGAAATAGCACTTTGATTATTGAGATCAATGTTCACTTTCCTCTTTGAGGGGGCAACCTCCAGCAGAGCAGAGCTCTATTACAATAATATCCAAGACAAAAGTTATCATACCCTCGACTCATATTTATACTAAATATGTCTATCAAAAGAACCATCTAGAGGAAGATCCTTCTAGAAGCGGAAGATTCTATTAGGTCTTCTTACATTGGAATTATTATTCCTTATTGCTAGGCCTTATTAATACTGACCTTTATTACATCAAAATATATTATTCTACCTACATGAGGGGTTAAGTCCCTAACATGTCCTCCCCCTTAAAAACAGTATTGTCCTCAAGTATGGAGATGTGGAATTTGTTGCAGAATGGTAGCCAGTTCCCAAGTGGCATCTGCTGGAGTTGTATCTTTCCACTGGACTAACACTACCTTAATGGTTCGTTGACGGAGACGACACTCACATTGATCTAAAATTTCTTGTGGTTGTATCCAAATGGATCCTTCTTCGTCCAACTCGGGAAAGTTGGTTTGAGTTAGGCACTTAGTTCCAATCACCTTCTTTAAGAAGGAAACATGAAAAACAACATGGAGCTTAGAATGACTGGGCAAAGCTAACTGATAGGTCACCTGTCCCACACACTTGAGAACAGTAAAAGGAGCATAAAATTTGGGCACCAATTTCTAACAGTGGTCAGCCTTGAGGGAAGTTTGCTTGTAAGGTTGCAATCAAAGAAACACCTGATCCCCTTTTTCAAATTGACGTTTAGAGTGACCTTGATCTGCTTGTTTCTTCATGCGATTCTGGGCCATGACCAAATTCTCTTTAAGGGTACAGAGAATAGCCTCTCGAACTATAAGCATTTGGTCAACCCCCTGGACCTTCGAGACACCTCGGAAATATGAGAGAACTGAAGGTGGATTTTGTCCATATACCACTTCAAAAGGATTCATGCGGGTAGTTGTATGATACAAAGTGTTGTATCACCATTCAGCTAGTGGTAATCATTGAGCCCACTGATTTTGCCTTTCTGATGAAAAACACCTCAAATATGTTTCCAAACACTTGTTGACAACTTCAGTTTGACCATCAATCTGGGGATGATAAGTTGTGTTGAGATGCAATTGGGTGCCTTGTATCTTGAACAGTTCTTTCCAAAAATTGTTGGTGAAAGTTGGGTCACGATGAGAAACAATAGAAGGTGGCATGCCATGAAGCTTGAAGACTTGATCCATGAAAAGTTGAGCCACAGTGGATGTTGTAAATGGGTGTTGAAGAGCACATAAATGAGCATACTTGGAAAGACGATCAACTACCACCATGATGACTGATTTATTTCCTAATTTAGGTAAGCCTACAATAAAATCCATAGAGATATCCTGCCAAGTAACAAGTGGAATCAGAAGCGGTTATAGTGTGCCGAGAGATTTGATTGTTTCTCCCTTTTTGCATTGACACACATCACATTCAGCCACAAAATTATGAACGTCATGTTTCATACCATCCTAGAAAAAAGAACGTTTGACCCTGTCATAGGTTTTGGTAAAACCGGAGTGCCCAATTGTGGGTGTAGCATGAAGCTCAGAAAGTATCGTGGATTTAAGTTTTGACTATTTATTTAAATACAAACGGCCTTTGTATAGAATTTCATCATGGAGCCAAGAGTACCATAGGGAAACTGGAGAATTGGACTGCAATTGTTGTATCAGATGCGAACTTTTGGGATCGTGTAGCCATTCTTGGCGAACAACTTGGAGCCAATCTGGTACAATGAAGGAGAGAGAAAAAAGGGACCCTTCATCTTCATATTTTTTGTAAAGTGCATCAGCAACCACATTGTCTTTTCCTTTCTTGTAAATGATCTCATAATCATATCCAAAGAGCTTAGTCACCCATTTTTGTTGCTCTGGGGAGGAAATGCGTTGTTCCAAAAAATACTTGAGGCTTTGATGATCTATCTTAATTTGGAAGCATTTCCCCAATAGATAAGAGTGCCCAAGATCCACAGCATGCAGAATAGCCAACATTTCCTTTTCATAGATTGATTTTCCCAAATTTCGCTCAGACAGTTGTTTGCTAGTAAAGGCCAAAGTCCGACCCTCTTGCTTAAGGACATCACCAATTCCTTTCCCTGAAGCATCATATTCCAAGACAAAGGTCTTTGTGAAATATTGAAGGGCCAAGACTGGAGTGGTGCACATGGCCATCTTCAAGGATTGAAAAACCTGAGTAGTTGTTGGAGTCCAAGTGAAAGAATTATTTTTAAGGAGTGCAGTGAGAGGTGCCGAAATATTTCCATAATTTTTAACAAACTTGCGATAATAACCTATTAGGCCCAGAAATCCACGCAAGATTTTGAGAGTCTTTGGGTGAGGCCAATCTTGCATATCTTCAATCTTTTTAGGATCCACCCTGACACCAACCTTGCCAACAAGATGACGCAAGTACTCAACTTCTAAGGCGCTAAAAGCACATTTAGATTGTTTCGGGAAATTTTGGTGTTGAGAGAATAGATGAAGAAATTGATCCACATGAGCAAGATGGTCTATCTAGATTTTTCTATATATGAGGATATCATCAAAGAAAACTAATACAAAATGACGGAGAAAAAGACAAAAGACATGATTCATGAGGCTTTGGAAAGTGGAGGGAGCATTACACAATCCAAAGGGCATGACCAAAATCTCATAGAGGCCCGCATGAGTTCTAAAGGAAGTCTTAGGAATGTCTGCCTCTTTCATACAGATCTGGTGGTAGCCAGAATGAAGATCAAGTTTAGTAAATAACTGGGCGCCACTCAATTCATCCAATAGGTCATCAATGACAGGAATGGGAAATTTGTCTTTAATAGTGAGTTTGTTGAGGGCGTGGAAGTTGGGACACATGCGCCAAGAGCCTTATTTCTTAAGGACCATGACCATAGGAGAAGAGTAGGGGCTCGTGTTGAATTACTGAGAGGGGGGGTGAATCAGTAATAGAGCAATTTAATCATTTTTTACCATATAATCCAAGTGTTGTATCAATGAAGCATTATCATCCAATAATTGCAGAGTAAATAAGCAATAAACAAATGAACAAACATACACATACATAGTACACCAGTGTTTTACGTGGAAACCCAAATCGGGAGAAAACCACATAATGTTTTTTCTTATATGTCTTGAATAATTACATTCATTGGAATCACCAACTTCCTTTGTTTTCCAGCTACAACTGGAAGGAGGCTCCAACCTCCTAGTTTCTCAGGCTACAACCTGAGGGAAGCTCCAACTCCCCAATTCTCTAGCTACAACCAGAAGGAGGCTACAACCCTCTATGTTCTCCGACTACAACTGGAAGGTGGCTACAACCACCTGTCCTTGCCCCGTCCTGACACCCTAAAGTAGAAGTAGAATGATGGAACCAATGTCACACTATCACTGTGAGATATACCACTGTAAACATGTACCAATAAATCTTAACCATGCATCAACCTGTACCTCAACCTGTAATCAACATGTACCATAAACAAGTGCATCAACCATGCACCAACCTGTATGAAACAACCTGTAATCAACCTATATCATAAACAAGTGCATGCAACCATGTACCAAGTATGTACCAATCATGTGTCAACTACTCATCAATTATGACTCATCAATATGTACCAACATCATCAACTATACACCTCATGTATGTGCCAACTCATCAACTACTTGTCTTAACCATGTACTCAACATGTACCTCAACCAAAATCCCTCATCAATTTCATCATCCAAATCTGATTTGTAGATCTGTAATAGACCTGGTGTATATGATCACATTCCTACAAACCTTCCTTAATTTTAACAACAAGAGACTAGCATTTTCATCAAACTTTTCTTTAGTCTCACATGCCTAGTTTTAGATTAGTCAACAACCCTAACTTGAAGTAATCATAACTTTGTACCTGTAATGTATAAATATCTGAAACTGATACACAATGTTCTTCAATGTGTTTTATGAAATTCCTCCAAGTTTCACTACTTTGAACCTCTCAGAAAAGGAGTTATAGCAAAAATGGCATACCTTGTTGAATTTTGGCTTATTCTAGAGAGAGACCTTGTAGAGCGTGTCCCACCTAGAATATTTGTTGAGATGATATGAAACTGTTACAAAGAATGCTAAATACTGTACCCTAACCAACACATTTGGTCTCACTGAATTTGGATTTGTTATGAATAAGTTATGACGTTTTTACCCGAAACACCTGTTTTTTACTAGTTTCAGGACTAGCCACAAACCCTATTTTCCACAGAGTGTAACTCCCAAAAAAAAATTATCCACAAGATGAATGTTTTACCACAGATACTTGGATATGTTTTCTCAATGGAATAGAATTTCACGGTCTGAATCATTATAGAAAAAAAGTTATAGAGAAAATGGTGAGATGACCTGTAAATAACATACCTTAGAAAGCACCATCAAAAGAATTTATCCTTCCTTGCATTTTGGTCTTCTTTTCTTCACCTTCCCTCATAATTTCGGCTTAGATATCCTTGGTTACCTCAGACACATAGATATTCAATATGCTCAATTGTATCTAAAATGAGAGAGCCTTGCCTCTTATTTATACTCTCCAAGTAGCTTCCTTAAAAACATCTTCTAGGTCACTTGGCCCCACTTTCCTTATTTTAGCGTTAACCCACTTCTAATTTCTCCATTAAATTTATTATTGAAATAATTTATTTTGTATTCACTTTGAATTATACTACACTCATTACTTCACTTTATTATTTACCTTTTAAAAACTCTTAAACCACTTTGACTACTTTGACCTTTTGGGGCTTCTAGATGACATATGAGGGCCCTCCAACTTCGTAAGGCCATAACTCTCAAACCGTGAGGAGTTATGTGATGTTCCACATACCACCAGAAATGGAATGACATGTAATATCCATATAGAATAGTATTATCTGAAAATATATCATAACTCATACTGTTACCCATAAAACAAACTTGGGTCCATTACCTAAACCTGGGGTCTCCAACTTCTCATGGCCATAACTCTCTAACCGTGAGGAGTTATGTGATGTTCCACATACCACCGGAAATGGAATGACAAGAAATATCCATATAGGATAGTTTCCCTAACAAATTCACTGTCCTTCATCTCATTATTCCACAATTAAGCATGGGTTCTCTTACTCCGCAAAGTGTCTTCCCGTGAGGACTTTCACCATAAGGGGACCACTTTGGAGTTCATCCATATTTACTTCTTATCAACCATGAAAAAACAATAATGAGTCATATTTACATCAAACAATCTTGGGTCCATTACCCAAACCTTTGTGATACGGGGCTTTCTTCAAGGGTTGACATCAATGACAACCAACCGTAATCAACAACTCGTACTAGGGCGGATAACACCTGCGTTGAACAGTTCTTGAACCATTTTCTCAATTTCATTTTTTTGGAAAAGGGGTGATGATAGGGACGGATATTGGGAGGAAGGACTCCTAGGACAAGGAAAATGGAATGATCATGAACACCAAGGGAAGGAGGGAGTCCCTAGGGAGTGGAACAAACCACTTGATGTTTAGAGAGGACGGATTGGAGGTCTTGTGGCACAGAGGGTGTATTAGTTGTTTGTATGGCATGGAGTTGGGCTATATGTTACAGGAGAATCCTCCTGTGAACAAGTGGATTCCCTCTTGGTCTCTAGAATCCTAAGGCCAATACAGAAAAGTGTTTAACGTGGACACTGACATCCTTTTTAGATCTAATTAAGATAATATACGAAGAGGAAGAAGAAAGATGTGCACCTTGTTAACGGGGTTTGTCCTTGCAAAGTCCAAGCTGAGCTCCAATCCTGAGCTCCTCGATAGGTCCTGTAGAACAAACAAAGATACAACGGGTTTCCTATTCCATTGATATTAGCTCAAATACAGATCTATCTACTGAAGACAAGTTCATGTGAAACAAACATAAACTTGAAAGAAACAGGCCAAGCATATATATGTATTAATGAGAACAAACGAAGAGAACTTACAATCCTTTGATGAAGGTGCAACAACTTCTTACAACTCTCATTGTCCAACCCCTTTTCTCAAGTAATATACATTGATTATGCTTCAATGGCATCTCACTTATGGGATCATAAGTTTGGTGTAATTCTCAATCTCCATCCATTGTATGTTGCCTATGAGATCATAAGTTTCATACTTTCAATATTTTCTTCTCCCTTTCACCATGAGAAGGCCTCCTTATATACTCTTGGATAGGCCCAACCACTTGAGAGATCTTTGGGATAATTCTAGGATTCATCTCCTTCAATTGTGGATCTTCCTTAAGATCATGTCTTGAACTCATATTCGAATCCAACCAACTTCAGTGATTGAGAGGATTATTCCTTGATTTATCTCAACAAACCAAAATTCATTCAGGAAGGGTAGCGCTCCCCCAAAAGGGTGCACAGAGTGTTTCAACACTCTCCCAAAGAAGTCTAGGGAGCGTTGGTGCTCCCTAACAGTGGGTAAGGGAGCGTTGTCTTCCAAAAATAATTTTTAAGTAGTTTTTCCAATGGCAAAAGGATTGTACTCCTTGTCAAGTGATTTCTCCTCTTCAAAACCAGTCTTAAGTGTCCTTATGATGTTGTTAGGATGGAAGTATGATGTTTGCGACACTTTCGACACTTATGGTCAAGATGCAACACTTGCAGACAAGATGCGACACTTACAACACTTGTAATGACGACATTTGCGACACTATTGAAGGGAGTAATTTTGAGGTGTAACAGATTGCCCCCCAAAGTGAGAAGTCAGAAGGCAATGATGACTGAAGTACTTTGTAGAATTTTTCGAGAAAGGGTATGGACGCAGAGAGGATGGAAAAAGTTGCACACAACCATCAAACAAATATTATGACATGTTTCAAACCCAAGGCAGGCATACCTATGCTTGAGTGATAAAGAATTTTTCAGGTATGGCCGCCATAGAATACACTGCAGATCCATAATTATATTGACAAAAGGTATAGACATTGAAGATACAATGTGGATATATACTCCTATGACCTGAACTAATCATAGACACGAAGAATACACAGTGGATCTATGAGACGACAAGACATAGCCACGACCAATACAAAGTGGATCTATGTTATAGTTTATGTGTCATAGTTTAAAAGAACTCCTTCACAACCTAGGAAAATTTTATATAAGAGTGATAACTCAACCCAGGGTCTTCTTATCGATTCCGATGTAGTACGAATATAACCATGTGAATAGATGTCCTGATGTCGAACATGGTAGAAACCACTTGATTATCAGTCAATGAGGTAAATCGTTAACAAGTGCGAGGGAGATCACCATTGATGTCAATGATTCCCAAGGTATTCTAGTACATTCTGATGAATGTGAATGAATGAGTTGAAGTCAAACATCTGTGGAATCACCCGATCAGGGATCAATAATGTAAACCCACTGTCGGACACGAGGAGGGATGCCATTGAGGCATGCAGGTCCCAAGGTACTAATTGGTTTCTAAGTCTAGCTCCTGGATAATGTGCTAAAGTCGACAGGAACAGACTCGTCGAGGGAGGGCCTTGATGTATCCCCCATCAACAACATGAAATGGTCACAGAGATGTAATTGGTAGATCAAATGAACATGGACTGACACGGGTATTGAAACAAGATATTTGTGATGGCTGACTCTTGAGGTAGATACTTCCCTTGAACACTGAGGCACAATAGCAGAAATGTGACATGGAACAAAACTTGATGATGCAATGGATGTTGTGACTTTCGTCACGTAACCCAAAGGAGTAAAAGAAACTCAGAGGATTGGCTCAGTGCAGAGGTTCAGCGGATTAAAATGCGTGCAAAGACAAAGTGTCATGTTTAAGGGCTACCGTAAGAGTTACTGGTAATGTTCTCAAAAATTGTATGGTTGGCTTCCTTCAATTTTTCCCCCATTCAGATAGACAAGTACCTCTTTTTAATTTAACGAGCTCGAGGAGGGTAACACATGCTCGATATGACTCACCTTCGGTAATTTCCTCTTCCTTTGTTTAGCGAACTAGAAGAAGTAAGGGTTCGGACCCGTATGGACCCTTCAATGTATGATTGTTTAACAAGTCAATAGAAGGTAAAATCAGTGGTTTTTCATATTTAGAGAGTCTGAAAACAACTTAAAGACGGCTCCAATGTTGTCCTTTTTCGTAATGTTAGTCTCGTGAGGCTGAAAAATAGATAAATTATCACTTGAAATACGCCCTTTCAAACCTTTTAATGAGTGGGAAAGGAAGCAAGATCACTCGACAATATTTTCACGTTTAGAGAGTCTGAAAAGAGTTTAAGAAGACTCCAGGGGGTTCCTTTTTCATATAACCTTTACGATTCTGAAAAAGTGATAAAAGTCTACTCGGTTACATTCTCATGTTTTTTCGAGCACGAGAAAGAACAAAGACTAAGCTCGGTACTCTGCCCCTAGCTTGAAAGCTAGTGGCTTAACTCCAGAATGATCATCAAAGGCTTAAGATCATGCCTCCCCAAGCTTCAATTCATTCACCGACTTTGAGGTTGTCACCAATTTTTGTACTAGATGGAGAAAAAGGATACATGTGGATGAAAATAAGGTTCAAATACGAGATCTAACGAAATACTCGACTCGACATCTACGAGATCTGGTGAAAGACTTGACCTGACAGGAGAGGTGACAGTTTCATTTTTTAACGAGCTTGACACAAGAAAAGAACTATGCTCAAGGCTCCGGGTTCAATCCCCAGATTTTTGTTTCATTTTTTAACGAGCTTGCTACAAAAAACAAAAAATGTTCTCAAGGCCTTTGTTTCATTTTTTAACAAGCTTGCCACAGAGAAGCGAAACTATGCTCATGGCCTCTATTTCATTTTTTAACGAGCTTTCTACAGAGAGGAGAAACTATGCTCATGGCTTCTGTTTCATTTTTTAACGAGCTTGCCACAGAAGAGAGAAACTATGCTCATAGCCTATGTTTCATTTTTTAACGAGCTTGCCACAAAGAAGAGAAACTATTCTCATAATGTCTGTTTGATCATGGCTTCCAAGAGGATGACGCTCTGGAAGGATACCATGACAAGGGACAAAACTCGGTCATGGATTCCAAGAGATCTTCACTAGATGGAAGAAGAATGCTCCGGAAGGAACAGATGTCGAGGGTATCGCCAGGGGTAAGGCGATCAGGCTCCAATAGCCCTACCGAAGAGATCACCATGTCAACTACCGGATCTAAGTCATCATAAGTTGAAGTCATGGGAGACAATGCCACATAATTGACCTGTGGCAGAGGTGATATCGACTGCATATAAGACCCGTTGGTTGATGGTCAAGTCAGGGCCAACAAACGAAAGTTGATCAATAGTCACCATTCTTCCATCGTACGGGAAAGACATCACAAGGAAAAAAGTGGACGCGATATCTTTCATGGCATAGACATAATCTCGCCCAATGAGTAAATCGAAATCGAAGGGGTCCTGGACTACCATAACTGTTAATTTTTTCAAAATCCCAACCCAGTTTCAGTCTCACTGTCTTTTCAGTCAAATTTAAATGCCAAACTCTGTTTCAGCACTGTTTCAGCATATGTTACAGCTTGGTGTTTCAGCATAAGCTACAGCCTGGTGTTTCAGCATAAGCTACAACCTGGTGTTTCAGCATATACTCAGCCTGGTGTTTCAGCATATACTCAGCCTGGTGTTTCAGCTTAAGATACAGCCTGGAGTTTCAGCTTAAGCTACAACCTGGTGTTTCAGCATATAAAAAACTTAACAGAAAATAAATTTCAGAACTGAAACATGAAGATTTTGAACATCGTTTTCAACGCAGAAATAAAATATCAGCAATATGCAAAACTCAGAAAATATAGACACAAAGATATTCGGTCTAACTTTGACCCTGTAAAAACCCCCAAGGGGAAAACCAGTTAGAGAGGGCTTTGTATTATTTATGAGCTTCTGATAAATTCTTTTACAGCATATTCATCTTCAGATATTTACACAAACTTATCTGGACATTCCTGTAGCTTTGCTCCTCAATTTCTGAACCAGAAATTTGTACAACTGTACGGCTGCCCCAGCAATTAATGTTGTACGGACTGTCTCAAAATTTGTGCCAAAACTCTGCTAAGACTATACTGAATGTACGGAAATACACTCAGAAATATATTATAGCAGTTACCTCAATTTCTGTGCCAACAAAAGTTGTATGGCAGCCTTGGAATGCATGCCAATACTCTCAGAAATTGCAGTTGTTGTCCTCCTCAATTTCTGTGCACATTACATGCTGTACGACCTCCACAAATCCGTACGGTACGACCTGTTCTTCCTTGCTGTCTGAAATCCGTACTTCTCTTTGCTTTGGGATGTGTTCTCTCCTTCGGCAAATGCTGTCTCTTTTCTCAGCTCAACCTCTCTCTTGCTCTCTCTTGTTCT
>ML820114.1:216913-228322 GCA_009831015.1 Picea engelmannii | reverse complement strand
ATTTCTTTACTACAATACTAAGTGCTTTTGGAATTGAGCATATATAGTGCGCAGCTATCTTTGAAACAAAAGACTTCCCTGGGTTGATAATTTATGTTTCACTTGGTTGTTTAAAATTAATTAAGCAATTATAGTGACCAACAAGGGGTTAGGTCCCTAACATGTACGTTGAGGCTTTGTATTGACTTCAGGCAGTTAAACAAAGTAATAGTAAGGAACAAGTATCATTTCCCAAGGATAGATAACCTCTTTGACCAGATGAGGGCCGTGCGGATATTTTCAAAGATTGATCTTAGATATGGATATCACCAAGTGAGAATTAAAGAAGAAGACATCAGCAAGACTTCTTTCAAAACGAGGTATGGATATTATGAGTTCACCCCTATGCCATTTGGATTGTCAAATGCACCAGTTATATTTATGTGTTTAATGAAAGGAATTTTTAGAAATTACTTAGATAAGTTTGTCATTGTATTTTTGGTGACATCCTCATTACTCCAAATATGAAGAAGAGCATGAGAAACACTTAAGTATGGTACTAGAAATATTGAGGGAGAATCAACTTTATGGAAAGTTGAGAAAGTGCTCATTTTACCAAAGGAAGATCCATTAGTTGGGACATATCATTTCGGAAGAAGGAATAACAGTGGATCTAGAAAAGATAAGGGTCATTGAAGAATGGCCAACACCAAGGAATGTCATTGAGGTGAGATCTTTCATGGGACTTGCAGGGTACTATATAAGATTCATTAAGGGCTTCTCAAAGATTGCATACCGAACTACATCCTTGCAAAAGAAAGGTGTGTGATTTGAATGGAATCTAGATTGTGTAAGGAGTTTTCAGCACTTGAAGAGTTTGTTGACAAGTGCGCCAATATTGAGAATCATTGATCCTAATGAAGACTTTGTTGTGTGCACGGATGCATGCAAGGAAGGGCTCGGTGGAGTCCTTAGTCAAAATGGGCATGTGGTGTGCTAAGAATCAAAAAAATTGAAAGAGCTTGAAAGGCACTATGCTACTCATGATTTGGAATTGGCATCCATAGTGCATGCCTTGAAGATGTGGAGGCACTTCCTCATGGGAAAACAATTCGAGTTGAAGACAGACCACAATGGTCTGAAATATTTGTTTGGACAACCAAGTTTAAATGTTAGAAAAAGTATATGGTTGGAATTCCTCAATGAGTATTACTTTGATATCAAGCATATCAAAGGAAAAGGGAACAAGGTGGTTGACACACTTAGCGGGAGGGTGCATGAGATGCATGCTACAACCATTAGCATATACAAATCAGATTTGAGTGAAACAATTTTAGAGGTTGCCAAATAAGATCAGCGCTATGTGGACATGAAGGCAAATTTACAGCAAGGTAAATTGCAACATAAATTTGAAGGTTATGAGCTAAAAGAGGATGGAATCCTCATGTATAGGAACAGAGTTTATGTGCCAAATGATCAGGAGTTGAAAAATATATTATTATTAGAGATGCATAAATTTCCATATCTTGGGAACCCAAGCTACAAGAAGACAATTGCAGCGACCAAAAAGCAATACTATTGGCCAGGCATGAAAACAGAGGTTGTTGATTTTATTGCTAGATGCCTTGAATGTCAAAAGGTCAAGGTTGAGCACAAACACCTAGTTGGTTTGCCACAGCTTTTACCCATCCCTGAGTGGAAATGGGAAGTTGTAACTATGGATTTCATTACTAAGATGCCTAGAACTGCTAAGCGACATGATTCTATTATGGTAGTGGTGGACAAGCTTACTAAATCTGCCCATTTTATTCCAGTGAAGTCAACTCACAAGGTAGCCAACATTGTTGATATATACATGAGAGAAATTGCTAGGTTGAATGGTGTACCTAAGACAATTATGTATGACAGAGATCTCAAGTTCACATTAAATTTTTGGAAAGGGATATTCACAGGATTTAGGACAAATATGAACTTTAGCACAACATATCACCCTGAGTCGGATGGAAAAATAGAGAGGGTAAATCACGTGATTGAAGATATGCTCAGAATTTATGTGATGGATAAACCATCAAAATGGGAAGACTACCTACACTTGGTAGAGTTTTCTTACAACAATCGGTATCAACCATCTTTAAAGATGAGCCCATTTGAGGCACTTTATGGTATAAAGTGCAACACACCAGTATGTTGGGATAACCCAACAGACAGAGTTGTGGTTGGGTCAAATCTGCTCTGAGAAATGGAAGAGAATATGGTGAAGATAAGGCATAATTTAAAGGTTTCCCAAGATAGGAAGAAAAGTTGTGTAGATAAAGGTAGAACCCACGGAGAGTTTAAAGTGTGTGACCATTTTTTATTGAAAGTAAAAGCAAGACGTAGTTCCCTGAAGTTGGGAAATTGTTCTAAGATGGAAACATGCTATTGTGGACCGTTTGAAATCCTAGAGAGGATTTCTCATGTCGCATATATGCTTGCATTGTCTGCATCCTTGTGTATTCATAATTTTTTCCATGTATCCTTGCTTAAAAAGTACATACTTGATGTTAATCATGTCATTGATTCGAATGTGATTCAGATGGAGCCAAAAGGCGATTTTCGAGTGTGACTGGTTTGCATATTGGACTGGAAAATCAAACAGCTCCAAAATCGAGCTATGGGGCTAGTAAAGGTCAATGGATCTGGTATGGTCCTAAGGATGCAACTTAAGAATGAGAGGATGTTATGCGGGCAAAGTACCCGCATCTTTTTGAATACTTTTGAAGTTTTTGTATGTACATGTGTATATAATGCACTAAGGACGATGCATAAATAAGGGGGAGGTGAATGTAATACCCCTAATCCGAGCCCTAATTGTAAATGAAAATGTAAATGTACATATAGGCTGGTGAATTGTTGACACCAAGTTTTGGTTCAATTTTGTGTGCACCTGAATAGTGCGCAAGGATTGTTTACCAAAGAAAGAGTGTCCACATTCCACAATGTTTCACACACCTAAGTAAGTACGTGGAGATTACCTTGAAGTACGCATCGAACCGAGTTATATATGTGTGTGTGTGTGTGTATTTGATTCCGGAGAGCCTGTGTGGTTATTAGGCTGGTGAGTCAGGATACAAAAAAGGATAGTGTACCTATCCTTGTAAAATGTAATCCCACTCAAATTATTAATAGAATCACATTGTTGCACGCAGACCAATCAAGCGAAAAGAGACGGGGGGATGAACTCCACCAAAAAGGAAAAAGGGAACTAAGATTTTATGAGAGGGGTTAATCCAAGGGGACTTAAGTCTAAGGGAATATTTTACTAATATTATGAAAAGTATAATTTATGGATATTTATTTATCCTAAGTTCTCGAGGGATGGGAACAAGACACCAAGTCGATAAAGATAAGTATGAAGGTGACAAGTGTCCAATTATGACCATGAAAATATATGGTTAAACCTTAGTGTATTTTGGGAAGAATTAACTCATATTTTTCTTCATCGGTCGTACCATTTGAACGGGAAAACAATCATTACCTTACCTGCAAAGAAAATCTTGGAAAGGGGTTTCCCTCTAGTAACTAGAGTCTTTGTTATCCAAGAGGAGGGTTTTCAAGACCGTGAGCATTCTATCTAGGTGAAAGATTTGTTGTCGAAGAGGTAGGCTGTCACGCTCATGATCACTCTCTCCAGATGAGAGATTTGTTGTCAAAGAGGCGGGTTGTTAGGCCCGTGAGCATTCTCTTCAGGTGAGATATTTGTTGTTGAAGAGGTGGTTTGTCGGGCCCATGATCATTCTCTTCAGGTGATATATTTTTGTCGAAGAAGTAGGTTGTCAGGATTGTGAGCATTCTATATAGGTGAGAAATTTGGTATCGAAGAGGCGGGTTGTCAGGCATGTGATCATTCTCTCCAGGTGAGAGATTTGTTGTCGAAGAGGTGGTTTTTCAGGCCCATGAGCATTCTATCCAAGTGATATATTTGTTGTCGAGGAGGAAGGTTGTCATGCCCATGAGCATTCTATCCAAGTGAGAGATTTGTTGTTGAAGAAGTGGGTTTTCAAGCCCGTGAGCATTCTCTCAAGGTGAGAGATTTGCTAGGAACTATTCCTTGGTGCATTGGACATTAGTTACAGGGCTCTGAGACTTCTTGTTTGACATGTTGTTGAAGCCTTGGAAGGGAAGGCGGTGATCCAGGTGGATCTCGATGGCCATCCACCCTTTCCATTGAATCAACATTTCAAGCCTATGGTTTCAATAGACCATGATATTGACCCTTTTGATGGGGAATGGAATGTAATGCCATCTTCATTTGTTAATTACAAACATCATGTAATGATTTCCTAGTGGTCTTATGTACATTCTTAAAACATAGCATTAATGCATTGGATCCCATTAGAATTCCGCAGTTAAGCGTGCTTAGGCTAGAGTAGTACTGAGATGGGTGACTGCCCAGGAAGTCCTAGTGTTTTACATGCCTAATGCATTTTATAAACTTAGACTAATTTATCCCACATGCATCATGGCAATTTTTCTCCTCTCACTCTCTCATATATAATTGAGGTGAAGGAGGCCCTTTACGCATGCAATGGAGTGTAATGTAAATCTTGTTGTGAATGAAGCATAGCCAACATCTTTCTTTTAAGAGATCAGCTACCCCATTCTACTAGTTTGTGGTCTACAGTGTTTTTCTATCTTATTCATTAATAGAAATTGGGTTTCACTGTATTTTTTGTTCTCGGATATATTTCTTTTTGTCTCGTTTCGTTCTCAGCATATCCAGATTAGTGGTATCGGAGCAATATTCTCCTTGTCATTTCTCAGAGCAGATCCGCGACAAGGTCAGGGTATAGAGATTTGGGTCTCGAGCTAGTTTCGCTTGAGGACAACCTCTCTCGCTAGACCAAGAGACCTCGGATGGCGGAAGAAAAGAGAGATGACAGAGCAAGAGATCCTTTCAAGACGTTGCTCGAGGAATTCATCATATGACAGAGGAATCAAATTATGGAAAACTTCGATCAGATCCTTTGAATACTATCGATGGTGGCGGTCGAGGTATCTTCGACAAGCAACCATTTTGGAGGTGAGACACCCTTCAAGGTACAAGTCAATTTTGATATTTCCTTATTTGAAGGCTAGGTAGATGCATATGCTCTAGAAAAATGGTTGAATCTGCTAGAAGGTATTACTCCATCCAAAAAAAAATTGACAGTGAAAATATCACCTTCACGCTCCTTAAATCCCTTCCCCATGTCAGAGCTTAGTGGGAAGGTTACTGGGAGAGGTACACCATGGATGAATCTACACCATTCAAGAGAGAACCCACTTGGGCAGCCTTTGTAGATGCCCTAAAGGAGGAGTTATATCATGTTGTAAACTATGATGACCAGTACATGAGATGGACGACTCTACGTTAGAAAAGAGATCAGACGATGCTAGAGTACACTGACATCTTTCATACCTTGCACTCAAAGCTAGGTATCAAAGACTCTAAGAGGCACCTGGTTTTCAAGTATCGTAGTGGTCTGCATAGGTACATCCAAACATAGATGGATTTATTGGGAATCCCCTCACTGGGATTTTCTTATCTATATGCAGTAAAAATTGAGCAGAAATTCAAGCAGCAGAGCAAGTGGGAGTTCGGGTTTGAAAATATGCCACAACATAATCATGGAAAAGGAAACCCTAACTCACAAAACGAAGGACAAAGCAAGGAAGGACAACCTCAAGAGAGCTAGTCCAAGAAGGGTAATGATAAGTCTAATAAAGACATCGGAAATTGGTGTGAGTTCCACAACAGCCCCTAGCACAACACCAATGAATGTCGCTCGAAACAGTCATCGGTGGTTGAGATCAAAGAAAGAGAATTAGAACATGACTTGAACTCTGATTCAAAACACAATAAAGGGAAACACATCATCGATGCAGAACCCACTACTTCCATCATGGCCACAACACTACAACCAGAAGAACCAGAGGAGCTTGAGGAGGGGGAGCACCTCTTCCACTCGCAGATGTGGGTAAATGGGACCCCACTGCATTTCATTGTTGACAATAGGAGTCAAAAGAACCTGATATCGGCTAATCTTTTCAAGAGATGAAGCTTCCAACGATGCCATACCCCCAACCATACACCATTGGATGGTTGAGCTAGGGATGAGACATCTGTGTCAACCAATAGTGTCGCATGTCCTATGGCATCAAGCCCTTCAAGGATGAAGTAGTGTGTGATGTTGCTCCACTTGAAGTCAGTGATGTTATTTTAGGAAAACCATATATGTGGAAACATCATGCTTTCTATGAATCTCGAACTCGCAGTGTCATTGTTACTCTGGGAGGTCATCTCTACAGGATACCATAGGTAGCTCCAACTACTACCACTTCATTGATCTCATAAAAACAATGTCGCAAAATAATCTCTCAAACCACAAATTTTCCCTCTTCACGATCCAATCAGATGGTGAACAGAAGGTCACTACGACCACTACCACCTCAGCCCAAGATATTTCTATCCAACAGAAGAAGGTTGACAAGATTGTAGAGGAGCACAAAGAGAATGAGAGTCTTCCATATGTTCATCATAGCTCTATTTTCCACGACCCTTTTCAGGTGTGCTTGGGGTTCCAACCATTAGCCCCTATTGATATAAATATTCTTGTTGCATCTTCACCGAAATAGTCCTCCCACACTCAGACCAAGGAAGATCATGCAGCTAGATCTGTTGAATGAATCCAACACCTCCAACAAGTTGATGACATCCTTCCACAGGAAAAGTACAAGAAGGACATCTACTTCAATAAGGAAAGCGGCTCACCAAGGTTTAGATTCAACAAAAGTATCCCCATCTTTGGAGGAAACTTAATGCAATGGGGACCATTACTTCCTAAGGGGGGAGGAATGATCCAAGTGGATCTTAGTGACCATCGACCCTTACCATTGAATCAACATTTCAAGCCTATGATTTTGATAGACCATGATATTCACCCTTTTGATGGGGAATGGAATGCAATGTCATCTTCATTTGTCAATTACAAACATCATGTAATGATTTCCTAGTGGTCTTATGTACATGCTTACAACATAGCGTTAATGCACCAGATCCCATTAGAACTCCACAATTAAGCACGCTTGGGCTAGAGTAGTACTGGGATGGGTAACCGCCCAAGAAGTCCTAGTGTTTTACATGCCTATGACATTTTATAAACTTAGACTAGTTTATCCCACATGCATCATGGGAATTGTTCTCCTCTCACTCTCTCATATATAATTGAGGTGAAGGAGGCCATTTAAGCATGCAATGGAGTGTGATGTAAAGCTTGTTGTGAATGAAGCGTAGCCAACATCTCTTTTTTTTTCAGAGATAAGCTACCCCATTCTGCTAGTTTGTGTTCTACAGTGTTTTTCTATCTTATTCATCAATAGAAGTTGGGTTTCACTGTATTTTTGTGTTCTAGGCTATATTTTTCTTTTTGTCTCGTTTCGTTCTCAACATAATCTGGATCAGTGGGGCAACCAAGGGACTGTTGAGTAGAGAAGGGGCACACATGCTAGGGTGGGACATGCATGTGGGGAATGAGAGGTTGGAGGCTAGTTGCAGCAGTGGGGCACCTTGGACTGAGAAATTATGTTGATTATCAGACCTTAGATTGGCATTAGGAATCATTTTTCTCTGGTGGAGTTTAAGCCCCATCTCGAGGGTGACCTGTTGCTAAAAGTTTATGAGCAACAAAGTCTATGGTTGGGAGGGACGTCTAAGCTCTACGCGCAATTGGTGACTCTTTATAAAAGATAAGTGTATTTTATGTGTTTGTGTGAATTATTATGTGTTTAATTATCTATGTCTGATATGGGTTTGTTTCATGTATGACATTGCATATAATTAATTGTTTTTATTATGTAAAATGTTGTTTGTACATGTAAGCATGATGTTGTTATTCAGTATTTGTCGTTGCACATGTAGAGGATGACATTTATTAAGTATTCATGTTAGTTAAATTTGTAATAATGGTCATGAGTTTCTGAGGTGAGGATAGAATTGGCGTGTGCACAGGGAAATAATATGTGCACGCAAGAGGCTAGAATCGTTGTGTGCACGTGGAAGTACTCTGTGCACAACGAGAATAGAATTTGTGTGCGGCGCCAGAATGGTTGTGCATGCAGTAGTAACCATGTGTTCAGAGTGGTTACACGCGTGGTAATACTTGTGTGCTCTGAATGATTGCATGTGCAATTGTATTATGAGTTAATTATGTTGTTATAACTAGTGTCTGAAGAGGAAAATTTGTGGCGTGATCCACCTTGGGATCGTATGTGTTAACTCACATGTTTATGTGCAAATTAAAGTTATAGTGTAGAATATGCGTACTAGATTTTTGGAGCGGCATTGCTCAACAGTAAGTTGGGGATGTTACAAAGGGGTATCAAAGAATTTTGTTAAGTGTTGGTAACAGGGAACGATACAAGATAAATCTATATTTGAACCTCCAAAGAAACTTATATTAACCCCAAAGAGAACCCTAACACCTAATTCACCAATTTCAAGATCGAAAAATCATTAAAAATCATATTTGAGCTCCTAGTCGTTGATTTGCTTCACAATACCCATGACCAAAATTTCCTAGTCACACTTAACTCTTCTATACATGTGACCTACCCTAAAAATAAGGGAAAATATATTGAAAATTTAAAAATTTCTAGATTTGAGAGATAAAATAAGATAAGATGATTTTATTAATGTCCAACTAATGACCACAAAAGTATGTCAAAGGCACTGTTGAGTACAATGATGTCAATACAATGCGTGAGTACCAAAAGGTCTCCTATAAAAGGCGATAAGAAGAAAGTAAAGTGCAATATGATAGAGTAGTAGAAAGTGAGAATCAATACAATGTGGGAGTACCAAAAGGTCTCATATAAAAGGGGATAAGAAGAAAGTAAAGTACAATAAGGTAGAGTAGTAGAAAGTGAGAAACTTATCTTATATATTATAATACTTCATAGATAAGTCATCGTAATAAGATATGATATTTTTAGCTATTTTCTACTTAACTATATTTTCTTGGCCTTGCTAAAACTAGGAGTCCAAGAATCCATATGTTCTTTGCTCATGTTTTTAGGTGAAGGGATCTTACATATAGGCATGTTTGGTACTTAAGTTTCAATGTTCTAGGTTGTAGGCCTAGGAGTGAGTGAGACCCTTTATTAGAGTTTTTCCCCAATTTCTTAATGAGGTAAGAAGATTCACATTTTTATCTTAATCACTTGTCTTTTTGTTCTCCCACTTTATTTGTGTCCACTTGATTCTCAAGTATAATCTATTTCATAAATTCAAGAAGAAAATTATGAATATTAAGAATATTGATAATTTGGTGGTCCACAATAGATCTTCTTTTACCAAAGCCTAATTTACAAACGATGATAAGCCATCCATAAGTGTATGGGGCATGTCGAACAAGTTACTTTGATTGCAAGTTCAAAAGTTTTATGTCTAATTGATGCAAATAGATGTTCGTGATAGATTTCACATGCACCCAAGTGAATGTTTCCCTCTTTATTATGGATCTCTTTTGTGATAAAAAATGCATGAGATTAACTACTTGGGAAACATTCATAAAGCATGTGAACACACGTTGATGGTTGGTGGTACTCTAATCTGCTTTGACGGTGCAGCTCTACCAAACGGTCTCTGTTGCGGGGCTGGTGGGACGCTCAAGACTCATTCGTCCCGAATCACAAAATGGTATTTAAACTGTGGTTTGGGATCCAATAACAAAGCTGAGCTCATGGGCCTGTGGGCATCTCTCTACCTTGCCTCGTGCTGGTCATTAAATCACCTACTGGTCCTTGGAGACTCTCGAGTTATAATTGACTGGATCAACCAGAAGTGTCAACTTCATTCTATACACATTGAGGGATGGAAACTACAAACCAAGGAGCTGGCCACACTCTTCACTGATGTACACTTTCAGCATGTTCCCAGATATCATAATTCTAAGGCGGATGCCTTATCCAAAAGGGCACTAAATGCAGTGGTTGGGCATCTCTCGGTTTTTCATAGCGACAATGGAGTTGAGAGCTCTATTACCACTATCAATCTTTTCGAAACATAGCGGCCTTATACAGTTCACATTTATGAGATATAATTGACTGTCTATCTTATACATCCAAGCCTCTCCCCTCGAACTGTGGACATAGTCACGATGTTTCTTCCAGCTTTGATGCAGCACAGGATTTGTAACAATCTGTTGTCATAACCAACATTGTACATGAAGCTTTGATGCCGCACCGGATTTGTAACAGACTGTTTTATTGACCAGCACTGTTCACGACTGTCAACAGCAGGTTACCCGCATCGTAAAAGAATTTATACATATATAAATTTGAGTAAATTTTCTTCTTGGAAAAAAAAACCTACTTGGGAATCATCTATGAAGTAATGCAAAATTCTCAAATAAGTACTCCTTATGTACTATGTGATCAAAGCACCGAGGACATCCATGCCCATAAATTTCTCAATATCTCTCGACATTTTTAAATCAAAGGAGGAGGTTTGGGTTCCGAGTCTTGAAGAATGCGTGGGAGCATTCTAAAAATATATCGTGGAAAAGCGCATTCAAGACTCGGAAAGACCATGCATCACAAAGATATCTGGAGGATGTGACTTCTTAATTGGTCAAAGTTTTTTGGTCGAAAATGGCGACTCATCGCACTAAAACCAAAAAAGAATCATCGAGTGCGTTAATAATATTTTGACTTTTGGTTTATATCTGTAATACTTTGTCTCACATTACAGGGATAATTGCTTGACTCTCAACAGTTACAGGGCGCATTCGATAGGCAAATCAATTGTTAAGCTTCTGCATTGACACATACTCACATGACCATGACAACGAGATAAACCCGGGCTGAAGCACACCCACTTAGAGGATTCCGAGATCATTTTCTTCTGGGTAAAGAGAGTCTCCTCCATATCTATAGCAGTTTTTTACAAATTGTTGGCCTCCGATTATCAGTTTTTGTTGACCATGGGCTATAGGGACCATGCTATCAGCCATTTTACCATGTTTTTATTTGAGAAGAAGAAATATGGGGCACATATTTACATTTAATAATACTTGGGGATTTGGTGACATGCACCTAGCCACGCAGCTAAAGCCATCCTTTGCCTGTCGCCTCTCCTTCGCGCTCCATTTCTTGAGGATGCAATTTAATGCAGGGCGATTCGATGGGAGATTTCACAGATAAAATATACCACGCAAAAAAACACGGTGAGGCTACGCTCACTTCTTGATATTAAACGAAGACGGACTACATCCTTATATAGGAAAAGACTCTCGTGAGTCGGCTACATGCAAAGCAAAAGACAACTAGACAACTGACTCTTAACAATGAACTGATTCTTCTAACTGGCGCTTATAACCCGCGCTTATTACTGCTGCTAACAACTAGCTA
>ML820114.1:195772-211933 GCA_009831015.1 Picea engelmannii | reverse complement strand
TGGGGCTACCCTGTCATTAAGGAAACACCCCAGCTGATAGTTGGTACCCCTTAAGGAAGCTAATCGAGCACCGGAGGATATCCCTGACATCCATTTGCACAATTTCTCTGAGGAGCACCTCAATTTGTTCATGGATATCCGTCGAGATGCAACGGACCAGTTATTTCGCCAGGAGTGCATCAACCGCCAACTGGAATTTCTTTTTGAGGCACTCTCAAGTAAGCCTGCTTCCAGTCGTTGTCCTCTCTGTCGTCAGCCTTTCAGCCTAGTTCCAGCTTGGAATCTTCCCACTACCCACTACCAGAGAAGGAGGAAGCGGTACTTCTGGTGCATGATCGCCTTTTGTTTTTGCTCAGTTTTGCTCTTTCAAATTCATTAGGACTACTTTTAAAAGGCTTCCCAACAACCTATGTATAGACTGTTGCAATCGTGTCTTTCTAGCTATAAGGATAGGGACTGGAGTCGGCACTGGTTTCTTTTTTTGGTAGGCCGACATCCAGATTCCCAGTCTATGTAAAATTTTCAGTTTTAAGAGGCAATACAATATTTTAATTTATAAAAAAAAACTAGGGGATTTGCTTTAATGTGTCTAAGTACTCGCTAAATCCCCTTTTGTCATTAATAAGTGCTCCAAATGCATCGACCACATGACCTAACATGGATTTTCCCATGGGACAGACACAATAGATCCGGTGCGCTTGATGAGATATGCTTCTTCTTGATGGCAATATCACTACCAAATACCCTAATACATGCATTCTCATTCTCAAGATTCAACACTATTCCTTTCACATTGCTAGAAAATTCGACCATTTCTCAACCTAAATCACATTCTATCTATAGCAATATGCTATCCCATGGCCAATTGACTTGACTCAATGAATCTCATCAACTTATAGATTGGTGTAATAGTTGATCACTATTTTTTCAAAAAAAGTAGTGAGTCCCACAACTCTAAGATCTAATTTTATACTTCAAAAATGGTTGGATAGGGGGATTATAATTTACAATATGAGAACAAAAAGAGAATCTCATGTCACGAAGCACTACCTTATTGTGATGAAGTATTTACCCCTAATCCTTACACTAACGGAAAAAAATAAAATAAGATGGATAGTTATCCCACATATCCCACACAAGATGTTGTTGTTATGAAGATATAGTAAAGGTGCACTTCGTTATCCTCCGAGCGCAACCTCAGGCCTTACCATCTAGCCATTGGTATTATATTCATGGAGAATTCAATTAATCCATCCATCCCAAGTGCATAGTGAGGAGTCATCATGCACAATTTGACTCTAGATAGGAGGGATTCATCTTTCCCTTCTTCTCCCATGTGGATGGGAAGAAAGCCACATTCAAATTACATGTCTTGAAAAGTCACTCTAATATATTCATTTTTTTTCTATTTTTAGCATAACCTATTATTACCCTTTCTGATGTTTCAAATGTACTTCTTCTAGCTCCAAATGTACTTCTTCTAGCTCCAAATGGTCGAAAGAGACCAAGGAAGGAGGGAGAATGAAAGTAGGTTGAATATGATGATGTCACTTGTATGTCTCTCTGTCAAGCCTTGCCAAGATTATATCCTTCTCAAACCCACATGTTTCCCATATAAATAGTAGGTGAGGGAGAGGTGAAAGGGACCTTCATTTATCCTTATGATTATGTTGTTGAATTGTCCTATTATTGTGCTAGGGTTTGTTAATGCAAATGAATGTACATCATCAACTATGGAAGTTTACCTAGAGAGAACACCCAGTTATCCTTTTCTTCATTTGGGTTAGCAAACTCCTCTAGTTTTCGGCCCAACTACCAATGTTGGGTGATGCATATAGATATTAAATCATAAGTCCTAAATGTAGTTCTAATCTAAACATAGGTTGCAGTCCTAAATTATGAAAACCTTGCTAAGATTTAAAGAACAAAGAGAAAATATGGAACCAATGGGTATGACTGCCAATAAAAACAAAAAAGAGTTTATTGTTTTTTTAATAACAAAAATTCACAAATAATCAGGAAAATAACAAGGTGAACCAATATTGATTTTATTTTTAATCTGAGCTCCATATCTACATATTACGAATTTGTTCAATAGCAACACTAGTAAAACTCTTACTCCTTACGGAAGTATACCCCTCCTCACAATCAATTTGGTTAATTGACTTTGATTCACTGAATCTTGTATATCATGGGAGGATGATACAACTCTAGGTACCTTAAAAGAACGTGAATTGTCCACATATGTTTCACTAACACCTAAGGAACTCATGTGAAGCTTGGTTAACTCCATCATTTTTTCAATATCACATGTGCAACCTTTAACCCCTTCACCAGATATGGACAAAAGATGATTCCACACGCTAGTATAGCTTCCCTTAAATACATGGTTGAACAATGTGCACATCCATTCTTCACAACCACCACTATTCTTTTTCTTGTTTTTAGTGATTTTTTTCACATACATTTACAGTTTCTTGGAGTTTGTGCTTTGTTGGACTTGGTTTTGGCTTGAAATTGAAATTGGAGTAGAACTTGTGTCTTGCCCCCTAGATTGTGGAATCCCAGTCTCCATGATTTCCTTGGTGGTTAGTACGCAACATACAATTGTACATTAAAAACATGAAACAATATGACACAAAATATGTAAATTATTATTAATAATTAAAATTTGTGTCTTTAAACTTTAAAACTTTAAAACTTAGAAATTATAATCCTTTTAAATTTCCAAAAAAAAATATTTAAAGTTTAAACTTGTATATTTTAATTTCAAATGCTATGCAAATGATTCTTTTTAAGAAAAAAATGCTAACTTACAACTTCTTAAAATGGGCTTAAAATAATCTGCCAATGGATTTACTTTTTAAGAAAAAAAAATGCTAACTTACAACTTCTTGAAATGGGCTTAAAATAATCTGCCAATGTATTCACTGGATCAGTAAAAGTCTCCCCAATAGGAATGTACTCTACCTCTCATGCCTCTCCTTCTACTTTAATCATGAAAATAACTGAATTTTTTCAAAATGCACGAAGAGGATCCCTTCTAATGTTATTGAAAGGTGTTCAATCTTAAGAATCCCTTCTAATGTTATTGAAAGGTGTTCAATCTTAAGAATCCGTATAAAAACATTGTTGCATTCTCTCCACACTTTGACAATTTGTTTTGAGTGCATGATCACTATCTACTTGTATAAAGTGGAGAATCCTTACAAAAACAAAACTACTTAGTTTAAAGAATTAAAGAACTAAGGTCGTGTCATGTCATATACGAACTACGTGGGAATTAGAATTAACAATAAACCTTTTATACATACACATCATTAAGAGCATACACAATGATGTGCATGGTTTAGAAAACCCGGATTCTAGATATCGGTTGCAACAGACAGATAATAAAGACTGTAGGAATTTTAGTGTGACCTCCATCAATAGAATTATAACTAATCTCACCCAGATAAAACTGTAGTTACCACGGTAAACCTTATGTTGATGATTGAAAGAAACATGGTAACAAGTTTATACTCTAAAGGGTAATACAAAATGAAAGCACCGAGTTAAATTAAAGAATTTTGGTGTATTTTATATTAAAAACTTCATCCTGAATTCTCACGTATAAAAATACTAACCCAACAACAAGAAACGGACACAATACTTATGTGCTCATAGTTAGAATGTATCAGTCAACTTGGCAGCAAGAATTCATCCCGGTAACAAAAAATCTGGCTTATAAATTATTCCCCATTCATTATATTCATTATTGGGCACTATGACTAAAAAAAAATTAAATCTAAATCTCTTTCCCACTACCATTTGGATTAACCAAGTTGAATTTTCCATTTAGATTAATGAGGCTGAATTTTCAAGTGACAGTAGGCTGCCAAGCTTACATAAAATTGATTTCTTAACTTATCATTGCGAAAATATGATATATGCATATTATGAATGGACTAATCAGCAAATTAAAATTGTAAACGGAACAGTGATTGTTACCTTAACTGTAGTGTAGTTTGTGCTCCGCAACTCGTTAAGAAGAGAGCCTGTTGTAATCTTCATGCTGAGTGAGCCTGTTGTAATCTTCATGCTTTGAATAAGAAGAGAACTGATGCCTGCTTGGTGGACGTAGCCCAACGTTTAGGCGAACTAGGTAAATATTTGAGTTATATGGTTGATCTGTTTAGTCTTTTGTTCTGTACTGTTTATCACTGTGTGATGTGGTCTTTTAGCTTACGGTTTTTTTTGTGGCTCCACAATTAACAATTGGTATAAGAGCGAAGCGTTGGAGATCCATGAGGCCATCCATAGTGCCAAAATCGTGAGTTCATCCGCAGGAACGTTGGAGATCCGTGAGACCATCCGCAGGAGCTGAATCTTTGTGCATAGAATGAGGATGGGAGAGAGTGTCGGTTTTTCAAGTCAGCGCTGGGCGTCAAGGAGTGAGGGAGCGTTGATTCACCGCAACTTGCGTTTTCTTCAAATTCGAATTTTCAACACTGGTTTGTCATCATAAGGGGAGCATTGTGTTGAGAAGTTGTGTTGAACAATACTCGTATGGTTTTTTCATAATAAGGGGAGCACTGTGAGAGGAAGCTTCGGGGATAGCTATGTTGAGAAGTCGATCATTAAGAAACATCTGTATGGTTTTGTTTTGAAAAAAATGAAGGCATGAAGAATTAAATTGAATTTCCTTGTTTAAAAGCGTGAAAAGTCAAGTCACGTGGATGATGTTTTTCAAAAAGGTTTACTATATTTGAAATTAAATATAGTATGTAAAAGGTGGAGGAATTAAAGTAAAGGTAAATTTTTTATTAAAAGGTTTTTATTAAAAAGGTGAATTTTTTAGTAAAAGGTTTAATAATATTAAACCTTTTTTATTAAACTTTGTGAAGTTTATACCATTATTCCTCCACATATTTTTCAAAGGGCCTTGGTTATTATAAGCAGTGGTGTCTTTTTTGGAATTTTTTCTTCTGTTAATGGCGAAAACTCAGAGTGCCAAATTCGAAATCGAGAAGTTCAATGGGAAGAATAATTTTGAGATTTGGAAGGTGAAGATGCATGATATGTTTGTGCAACAAGGCGTGGTGAAGGGGATTTTGGGAAAAGCAAAGCAACCCGCGACCATAACACATGAAGACTGGGATGAGATCAATGTGAGAGCATTGAGTGCCATACACCTATGTTTGACCGATGATGTTATGTTCAACATTATCTTCGAGAAGACAGTAGTCGGTTTATGGACGAAGTTGGAAAGCTTGTATATGATGAAATCCTTGATGAATAGGATCTTCCTGAAAAGACAATTGTACAATCTGCGCATGAAGGTACGAAAATAGTTGATCGTTTAAACACTTTTAATACTCTCTTAGTTCAGTTGACTAGCATGGGAGTGAAATTCGAATCTGAAGATAAGGCAATCACATTATTGTGTTATTTTCCCGCGTCATGGGATCACTTTGTTACCTCTATTAGTTGCAGTTCAACAGAAAGTATTGAGTTTGATAATATTGTTGGAGCTTTACTGTCTGAGGAAACAAGGAATAAATCCAATCTAGAAACCTCTAGATCTGAGGCAATGATGGTCAAAGGCAATCCTAAAGAAAGAGGACACGGTCGAAGGGATTTCTCTCGGTCAAAGTCAAAGGGAAAAAAGAGCAAACTTAAGTGTTGGTTTTGTGGTAAATCTGGACACCTAAAGAAGGATTGTTGGAAGAGACAACAAGCCTCCAAAGAAGACCCTCCAAAAGAAATGAAGGAAGCAAATGCAACCGAAGCAGATTCAGGTATGACTGATGAAGTTTTATCAATTAGTATTGATTCACGTCATGATCAACAGTGGTTATTAGATTCTGGTGCTTCAAATCACATGTGTCTTCATAGACACTGGTTTGTTACTTACCAGTCTATAGATGATGGAATTGTTTACAAGGGAAATGACATATCATGTAAAGTTGTGGGAATTGGTAGCATTCAAATTAAGATGTTTGATGGGACTGTTAAAATACTAACTGATGTGAGACATGTACCTGAGCTTAGGAAGAACTTAATTTCTTTGGGAGTCTTGGACACTGGAGGATATAAGAGTATTGTTCAAGATGGAGTTATGAAATTCTACAAAGGAATCCTATTGGTTATGAAAGCGAAGAAGGTTGGTAACATGTTTCTGTTAGAAGGAAGAACTGAGTCAGATCATGCGACAGCGGCATCTGAAAAATGATAGTGATTTTGTTCCACTGTGGCATCAACGGTTGGGCCATATGTGCGAACAAGGATTGAAGGTATTATCTGATCTCAAGTTACTTCCTAGTCTAAAGTCTTTAGATTTCTGCAAGCACTGTATTTATGGAAAACAAAATAGGCAGAGATTTAAAATCGGAAGACACACCAGTGAAGGAATCCTTGACTATATCCATTCTGATGTTTGGGGACCATCCCCTAATATTTCACATGGAGGATCATCATATTTTGTAACTTTTATAGATGATTTTTGTAGAAAGTTTTGGGTCTATATGTTGAAAGGAAACGCTGATGTGTTTACTGTTTTCAAACAGTTTAGAGCTTTAGTGGAAAATAGCACATGTAGGTCCATTAAATGTTTAAGAACTGATAATGGTGGTGAATTTACCTCAATGGAATTTGAGAACTATTGTAAGGAGTTTGGGATTGATAGGCATAAAACCACTGCTTATACTCCTCAGCGAAATGAAGTTGTTGAACACATGAACAAGACTCTTCTAGAAAGAGCAAGGAGTATGCCAAGTAACCCCAACTTGCAACATGAACTGTGGGCAAAAGCAGTAACTACAGCTTGTTATCTGGTGAATCGATCACCATCAACAGCAATAGAATGCAAGATTCTTGAAGAGGTATGGAAAGGTAACCCTTGTAATTATTCTAATCTTAAATTTTTTGGTTGTGAAGCCTATGCTCTAATTCTGAAACATCAACGTTCTAAATTAGATCCAAAATAAAAAAAGGCTTATTTTTGTTGGATATGGTGATGGTATTAAGGGGTACAGGTTGTGGGATCTCACTGCCCACAAGATCATCATTAACAGAGATGTAATATTTGATGAATCATCTCTCATCAAATTAGATGTAGATGTTCAAATGAAACAGGAAGAAGTACCTAAGTATCAACAGATTCAGTTTGAAACTAGTTCAAATACAGATGAAAGTGAACATGAACAAGTTTATGAAGATGTTCATGAAGAGTTTCCTTAAGAGGAATACATGGTTGATGATAACAATCAACAGAATGTGGATGGGCCACAAACTTCTCTAAAGAGGTCTACGCGGGTCAGAAATCCTCCAAGAAGGTATGATTATTTTGTTTCATCAGTTTCTTTAAGTACTAATGATGATGAACCTTCGTGCTATTAGGAAGTTGCGAAGGGTTCTAACAGTGATAAATGGAAAGAAGCAATGAAGGATGAAATGAAGGCATTAGAGAGGAATGCCACATGGGACCTGGTAGAACTTCCAAGAGACAGAAAATATGTAGGTTGCAAGTGGGTCTACAAGCTGAAGAAGGATGTTGATCATGATAAAGTGGGAAGGTACAAAGCAAGGCTGGTCGGGAAAGGATATTGGTATTGACTTTCATGAGATTTTTTCACCAGTTGTTAAGTCTGTTTCAATTTGAATTGTGTTAGCATTAGTTGCATTACTTGATTTGGAGTTGGAGCAGCTTTAAACTGCGTTCTTACATGGAGATTTGGATGAAGAAATTTACATGGAACACCCTAAAGGGTTCATTCAGAATCACAAGAAGAAATTTGTTTGCAAGCTCCATAAATCATTGTATGGTCTAAGGCAATCGCCCAGACAATGGTACAAGAAATTTGACTCTTTCATGGTGAGCCAGAATTATACAAGGAGTGAGTATAATCATTGTGTCTACTTTAAGAAATTGAATAATGGCATATTCATTATCTTAGTATTGTATGTTGACGATATGTTTTTAGCAAGCAAAAACATAACTAAGATCAATAGGTTAAAGGCTCAGATGGCTAGGACGTTCGATATGAAAGATCTAGGAGCAACAAAGCAGATTTTGAACATGGAGATATTCAGAGACAGGAAGAATGGTAAGCTTTGGTTATCACAACAGAAGTATGTTGAGAAGATACTTTTGAGGTTTGGTATGAACGATGTGAAGCCAGTTTCAATCCCTTTGGCTTCCCATTTTAAGCTTTCTTCAATTTTATGTCCTAGTACAAAAGAAGAAAATGAATATATCTCTCGAATACCATATGCTAATGCAGTAGGAAGTCTAATGTATGCGATGGTTAGTACAAGGCGAGACATTTCACACGCAGTTAGGGTTGTCAGCTGGTATATGGTAAATCCAGATAAAGAGCACTGGGCAGCAGTAAAATGGGTGCTTCGGTATCGTGATTATTGTATCACCTATAACAGTGGTCGTGAGTTAGTCTGCGGATATGTTGATTCTGATTTTGCAGGGGATTTGGACAAGAGAAGGTCGACTTCAGGGTATGTCTTTACTCTTGCAAGTGGAGCTATTAGTTGGATGTCAAAGCTACAAAACATTGTTGCGTTATCCACTACAGAAGCAGAATATGTAGTTGCTTCACATGTTTGCAAAGAGTCAGTTTGGTTGAAAGGTTTGTTTCGTGAACCTTGAAGGATATAGGACAAAGTAAAGTTACTTTGTGATAGTCAAAATGCTATTCACTTGGCTAAAAATTCAGCCTATCATAGTAAAACAAAACATATGCTTATCAAGTACCATTTTGAAAGACGGGTCGTCGATGAAGGTGGAGTCTCTCTTGAGAAAGTGCATACAAAAGAGAAATGCACAGACATGTTCACAAAACCAGTACTGTTAGAGAAGCTACAATGGTGCTTGGCTTCACTTGGCTTGCAGAAAAGGTGATGAACAAAAGGAAGGAGCAAGGTATCAGGGTAATTGTTGTCAAGGTGGAGATTGTTGGAAACTGGTGACAACGAATTCCTCCAGTATTAAGATTTCAGATCCTATAATCGAGTGTTGGTTGTAACCAATAAGACCAAATTAGATTATGGATGAGATTGTATTTAATAATCAGTTTTCTTGTGTAATGTATATCAATTTATGTAAGCCGACAGGGAGTGTAAGTGAGATGGCTAAGTGAGCCTGTTGTAATCTTCATGCTTTGAATAAGAAGAGAACCGATCCCTGCTTGGTGGACGTAGCCCAACATTTGGGCGAACCACACAAATATCTGAGTTATATGGTTGATCTCTTCTGTATTGTTTAGTCTTTTGTTCTGTATTGTTTATCAGTGTGTGATCTGATCTTTTAGCTTACAGTTTTCAGGTGGCTCCACAATTAACAGTTAGTCCTTCTCACAAAGCATCTCACTCTCTTGAATCTGAAGCCACCTCTCCACGAATGCAACTCATTAGTCCCTCTCACAATGCTTCTCACACTCTTGAATCTAAAGCCACCTCTCCACGAAATTAATTGTGTATCATTGATGAGAGGGGTTTCGTTTAGGAATTTTCGAAAAAAAAATTAGGCTTTAGAGAGAGCTTTTAAGCTTAGTGTAAGAAAAAATTAATAATTGTTGATTTTTCAATCCGTGGGTGCTCCTTGTTTTATGGGGAGCTTGTACAAGTTCCCAAGATTCCAAACTTGCCCCAAGCTCATGTTTTTTCATATTGGCAACTCCCAAATAGTTCCCAAACTCCTGAAAATGTTGGACCATTATTTGAAACGTTCTGTTCCAGCTCCTAAGTTCCCTGGAACGCAGGAACGGACGGACTTTCTAAAGGTTGGGAGCGGATCCGTGTAACATTGAAGAAAATATTTAGACCAAATTAACAAAAACACCTAGAAATTAAAGAAATGGTATTAAAAAAAAAGAAATAAAAGATATGGAAGAAATAAAAAATTAGCATTATCAAGGAGAAAAAACATTATAAGAAATATAGAAAACCAAAGAGAAAAGTCCAATTCAAACATTTTAATTAATTAATGATGGATAAAACACTTAACCAAACATTTTAATTAATTAATGATGGATAAAACATTTAACCAAACATTTTAATTAATTAATAAGGTTAGAAATTTAAGTTCATGTGTGAAGATGATGAAAGAGAAATACATGCTGATATTAATAGGAATGGTTGATATTAATAAAAATTATCTGAGGTTAACTATTTAGATTTATTTTGATTATATATTCATTTATTTTGATGCTGATATTAATAGGAATGGCTGATATTAATAAAAATTCTATGAAGTTTACTATTTAAACTTATTTTGATTATATATTCATTGATTTTGATTATATATCAATTCAAAAAGTAGAATAGTTGACTTCTTCAATATTATTAATATATTATTTTATTTTTTATTAAAACAAATTTCCTAATAAATCCAGTAAAAATATTCTAACTAATTGATTTTGGTTGTCAAAACAAATGAGATGAAGAAAAAGCACCTACTCCATATGCTAGTAAATTATGGTAAATTAATGAATTAGATATATTTGGTTATTTCAAAATTAAAAGTGTTGTAACACATATGATTGGGCATTTGTGCATTCAACCTTCTGTGTTTATTTGGTTTAATGAAAAAAATTATTAAATGAATTACTGACCAACCCTCAAAATGAGAGTCATCACAAAGAATTAGGGACCATATACCATCACAAAGAATCAGTGACCATCCTACAAACCAGCGCGTTGCAAACATATTGATCTAATCTTACAAGCAAGCCGTGTTTACACTCAATGTCGACCGTCTCGAGACGCAAGATACATTCAATGTCAGACCTGACAAGTTGATATACATTCAATGTCAACCTTTTTGGACGTGACAAGGCATGACAGGGCATGTTCAGTTTGATTGTAGATAACAAACAACTAGGGTGGGTTTCATCATATACTCCCCCAAAGAGAAATATTGGCATTTCTTATTATTAGACATTTAGTTACATATTGGCATTTCTTATTATTAGACATTTAGTTACATATTGGCATTTCTTATTGAGTTACTAAGGTATTTTATGCTGTATCGCTGATCTCTTGTATTAAATGTTTATGGTATTTAGATTTTTGGTATAAGTACGCCCATTTTAGTTCTAAATTTTCCTTTTAGAGCTTTCAAGAAATCATGGAGGGTATATCCTCGTATCCAATACGAGTTATACACCATAAAATAATATTATTTTGCAAACCAGTTTCTATACATTTATGGAAAGAAAAAAAGATTTGCTTCATTTTTAACCATGGAAGTTTCCTAAAGCTAATGTAGTTATTTTTCAAAGCCAAGCTCTCTCTCAGGGTAAGTACATCTCGGAACTTGAAAACTTGGGCCGAAGAAAATCCAATGAGATGCATTGAGAAAATCTAATTGCTTTCCATGAATTGATATGAATTTCAACGAGAAAAACATAGTCCCCCAATATATACGCCTATAAAGAATTAATCTCATGAAAAAATTGATTTCTATGAAAGAAGACACACATGAATTATATGTTATAATCCCCATTCTAAATTCACAAAGACAAAATCTCATGAATCTCATGAAAAATTGATTTCTTGACAAAATCTCATGAAAAAATTGATAGAATTTCTATGAAAGAAGACACATGAATTATATATTATAATCCCATTCTAAATTCACAAAGACAAGACAAAAGGAACTGTTTCAAGGGCAGTAAAATCATTCATTAGCCAATAAGAAAAGCGAGCAGTTAGTCAATGAATTACACTAATATAGTACCCTCGTATTAAAAAAAGAGTTGGGTCAGAGCAAGCAGACATATGTACCAGTGTCTATGAATGTTATCCATTGGTAAATTTACGCAGGGAAGTCAATACCCGAACCACTATCCTTGCATTGAGGTTAAGCAGGAGTTCGAAACTACCTTATTACTTTACCACAAGGCAAGGGGTGTCTGTGGTGCGCTCTTGACTTCCCTTCCCATTTATGAATGCAGTAAGAAATCCAGTTTATTTTTGTGGGTGAAATGCCATGCCAAAGACAGCATTTTGACATTTCAGACACCAAAACGAGAAATAACAGACGCTCAAGCGTTTTCACAGTTGAGAGCTGTCTTAATTCGGTCGACTGTACAGGATATGAGGCTGTTGACAGTTGCAACCGACCCTAAAGAGAGCTTCGCTGTTGGCACAGAGTCGACTAAAATCTGGAAAGCCACGGTCAATAATGAACCACTGGAGATTTTGTCATTAATGACATTGTTACCCAACCTCGACTGTGTCCCATCAGACAAAATAGCAAAACCCGATGGTAAAAGAGCCACGTAATCCGGGTCACCACCGTTGAGAACAACATTCATGGCCACTATATCAACGGGGGCGTAAATAACATAAGAGCCACATGCATCGGTGCAGCTCTCCTGGAGAATAAGCATGTTACCCTGGTTCGAATTCAAGTTCTACAAAACAAAAACAAAAAAATTAACAGGTCTTCCCACATCAGACTTTGTTGATCAGTATATGAAATCACGGAAATTATTGAAGACCTTGATAGTATGAACTTACGTTGACACGCAAAAGAGAAACACAATTTCCAGGATCTTGGCCGTTGGCAATATGTGCCATTTCTTGGACTAAACCTCCATTGGATAGAATGTCCCACTGTACAACACAAATTGGATAGTTTGTGCATTAGCTTTTTTATTTTAATGTGAGGAAAACCAACCACTTTTAATGACAGACGTTGTGAGTAGTAGTCATATTATTACCTCGTTCCTCAAGTTTTCATCACGCAGGAATTGAAAGACTCGCATAGGAGTTGCAGGAAGCCAGAAGGACGTTGCTGCACTTAAGACAATGCCTGGAGGCCTGCCTGGGTCGTCTATGCTCTTGCGAGTCATAACCCGAACATCTTCAGCACCGCTACCAGAAAGAGTTGTCCAAGTGTGTGCATTAGAAGCACTGACACCAGCGCAGAAACTATTCGTCATGCGCTCCGCTAACTTGAGCATGCTTCTTCTCCCCTCCGAATTCGATATCACTTCAAATTGACGTGCATAATATTATAAAAAATACTAGAATTACATCAAACATGAAAACTACGGAGAAGTCGATGACTATCTTGCAGATTTATCAAGATTCAAGATCAATATATGAAAACTACCTCCAAGGTCTCTTGCAGGTATGTTGCAAGCTAGCATACTCGCCAAACGTTCACACTGCCTTTCCAGAGTTGATAGCCATCGTTTTGCGCCGAAAGCCATACCACTGCTTACCAACTTATCGTAAATACGATGCACAGCCCTCTCGTCGACTTCTACATGTTCAACCCACGTAACCTGTAGCAGTATAAACAGTAAATGATGAGAGTCGTCGTATGGTATAGTTCCCTTCCAGATGTAGATAGCATTGATAGGCCATTAATATGAATATAGTCCTGCCTTGGAATAACCATTGGGCATCTCCTGGATGAGGCAACCGGATGGTAGTCTTCGGCATCTTAAAGTGGAAGGAGGGCTGTGGGGGTGGGGGTGCGGGTTCCCACGCAAACTGTCCAGAGAGACGTCCACCACGGCCCATGTTCCATCTGAATGTTGCTTACAGTATCTAACGAAGTAATTTTCTCTAGTAGGCACGAGTGGAGACGGTACTTGGAATTCTGCATACATCTGCTCAATCCCAGAGATATCGTAATCATCAGTAGCCACTATCATAATAATGCAGAATTAAACAAACAGATCTGCATTCATAGTATGTATCTATGACAATAGTAATACTTACCACTTGCAAGGCGCCATTGAAGTTTCCTGCCACTCCTGTCGAAAATACTTCCTCTGTAGACGCTCGAGATACGATGCACGAAAACACACTTGACCATTGGTTCTGCAAAACACAAGCTTCAAAGCCATTAGCATGCCAACAAGCTCTTTCTCAGCATAAACCCCAAATTAATTCGAAATTGAAATGGGCTAGAATCCGTATCCTTCCAACAACTGTTATCCACGGTACACTGCTTTTAGTCCATATTGATATTTATAATGTTCCATAAGGTCCAAGCTGCTACACTTCAAAGACTTTTTTACTAGACTTTTGAAGTGACCCTGATCTTCCATTTTCTGAGGGAGGCTTCATATTATAATCATTTTGATGGTATGTCAGGGTTTTTGTTGAATGTACGGAGTATTCTGCATGTTGAAAAACTGAAATAGAATTGCAGAATGCTGGTTTGATAATCATTTCCAACAGCTTGCAAAGATCCTAGTTTGATAACCATTTCCAAGAGCTTGCAAGGATTTGGAAATTTGAACAGGTTTGGCAGCATGAGGTTACATGTTTTGTTTAAGAAGTTCCCAGTATTATGTATCTTGTTTAGATTTTCAGTTTTTTATTTCCATTACAAGGAAAACAAAAGCAATAGCACTTGTTTGTGGGCTCAAATCTAAGGCAAGCACAAGTAGGGTTTCCTATGGAAACTTTGAAGTTGACAAATTGAACAAGCCTCTCTAAAACCCAAGAGAGTTGTGGCCCTGTTGATTTGTCACTCTTCATCTCAATCAATTAACACGTCGATCACAAATGGCAACAGCTTCAGTTCTTTTTCCAAGTGTTTCTTGGGCACAAAATCCTAAAATCGATCTCAATCCTAAGACATGCTCAGGACATGTAAGTGGCAAATTGTTCATGAAAGACTGCAGGGGCTTCGAGTGATTTTTGACAGGAGAGGAGAGAATAATAAGACTTCTGATTGTATTGGTAAAGGTTGATATTTCAATGTCGGGGAAGAAATATAGATTACGAAGACAAATTGTGTTACTCAACATCATGAAAGCAATTCCAGTATATTGGAAAAATATTTACTATAATGACATCCTTTACTTGGTCATATACCCCAAGAAACAAGTTAGAATAAACTTGGTCATATATCCCAAGAAACAAGTTAGAATAAATATGGAAGTAAGATTGGGATTTAACCAGGGTGGATTCTATCTTAATTCCAGATCTATCATATATAGAGGGGGATTAAATCCTTCTAGGTGCAAATCTTTCCTCAAGTTTTTTTCAATCTAAAAAAAATCACCTCCAAAGACTTTAACTCTTCCTCTTCATGATAGATCCAGAGTTAAGACAGATCCATACTGGTTCTTTATATGTGTGTGTGTTATCTCTGTGAAGGAATTACACATCTCCAGCAGCACACCATCGAAATTGAAATGTTTTAAACATAGAAATTTTTTACTTTCAATTACATTGCTTTATATATATATATATATATAAAAAGTTGATATTGAAATATTTTAGTTATATTTTTTAAATGCGAAGTGTCAACTTCAAGTTGAACAAAAAAAGAATCACACAGCTCCCTCATTCTGTGCTGTAGAAAACGCCTCTCAACCCAAAAATCTACCCTTACCCCTATAATGAAAAAGCCTAGGACCAAAAATCTCTACCCTTACCCATGTAATGAAGTTTTAGATTTTAGACGTTTTAAAAAATAGATGTCACCTTCAAAACAAGCATCAGTTTGAAGAACAACGTAAGTGCTCAAAAGCCTAGAAGTGGGAGACTGTATATTTAAATTCTAAGAACTGATATATGCATTTATCTAACCACGTAAGTGCTCAAAGCCTAGAAGTGGGAGCATGTATATTTAAATTCTAAGAACTAATATATGCATTTATCCGCCTCGACCCATTAAAAAAAGCTTGTAATAACACTTTTCAACACAAAATAAGACAAGTCTTAGAGAAATTTGTTTTGCTTGTCCTCGACGTTAATAAAATCCACTTCATTCCATGTAATACAAAACCAAAGATACCGTCAATATGGTCAGCACTTTGACCTTCTAACTGCAAGAAAGAAGATTTGTTCGACTAGCACAGGCTATTTTACTACCATTGTCTATTTTAATATATGCCTTATCACTAAACAAAAAGGGTTCTAAATCGAGGAGCATATCAGTATCTGTATATCCATGTCTATATCCTAATTTATTTTTAGAGATAGAGGAATCTGTAACTGCAGATCAGGATTACTGTGATAAGATCCAGGAGGTTTAAATTTAAGTAGTTGTTACTATAATTTTTAAGGTTATTGTTAATAGTTTACAAGCCAGTTTTTTTTTTTTGTAAGAAATTTATAATTGTTTAACAAGAGTCAAGATTTAATTTAACAAGGGACCTCCCAATAAACAGTTTAATACAAGCCATT